>VDFB02014181.1:0-14815 GCA_007258455.2 Sequoia sempervirens
GGTCATCTTTTCCTGTCGAGCTAGGGTTTTCCTAAACTGGGTTATGAAAGTGTTAAGTTCGATGACTTAAGGATCAAGTCATTTACCCTGCAATCATATCACCATCGGGTAACCTAGTATTTTCCATTTAATGCTAATATCGTGTGTTGTGCAACTTGCAAGATTTGGTGATCAGAGATGAAATTTGAACCGTACCCTGTCAGCTCACAGGAGTAAGGTGCACACCAGATAAAAGCAGCGAGGTTAGCGAGAAGCTAACACATGTCCTAAGTACTTTGCGGGACCTACTTCCCACTACCGATCTCATGCCCCAACACCTTCAACGAGCAGTCGAGATCAACCGAGTGGAACAATCTTCACCATTCCCCGCTAGCTTGCTAAATGAAGATAAACAAAGATTCAACCAATGAGATCAGTGAAATCTCAACACCTGTCCCTCACTCGCTCAGAGAGTGGAGCCCATGGGTAATGACAGTGTCATCCGACACGAAAGGAGCGATTGGTTGAAAGCTCATCAGCAAGGCACCATTGGAATTCAAAGGTCAAACATGAGCTAACCATTTGATCATCCATCAGGGCAAAAGATCAATGAATCTCATTCAAAATAGCAGGTGACATCTGATGGTCGACTCTACTCTGCACGACAAGCTTGCATTAATGGCTTGCTTTCTGCAAAGCAATTGAGTTGATCTCAACTCATTCCAAGGGGAAAATGCAGACAATCATGAAGAATAATTAACTAATTTCCATGCAAATGGGATTTAAATGGAACCGATACATCTTCCAATGAGATGCCAGAATTATGCATGTGTGATGAATATTAAGTGTGAAGGCAATTGTTTTGCCCAATAAATACATCGGAGGAGGGTGTTATTTACTTCATTATCATTCAATAGGTGAACATTTTATGGCATGAACAGTTATCGGAAGGAAAGATGGGTAAACCAATTAAAAGATCTATTCGCTTAAATGCCAAAGGAATGGATATACCAGAAGTTGCTCGGAGGCATAGACTTGCACCTACCAGGTGCAGTCAGAGATTATAGTTCAACAATGATATTGCGGAGAGAGAAGAGGACAAAGGTAAAGGCCTGACACAGTTGTTTGCTAGCTCGAAGCGGAAGATAAGATATGGGCATGGCTCCTATGGGCGTCAGCATACGCCCATTAACTTGATGAGCAGGTCCTCTAGAAGTAGCAGCAAGACCAACTCATCTTACGGCCGATATTTGGTCCAGCTGAATGATAATTTTCCCTCTAACGAGGAGCTGATTTTTGTGCCACCTTTGGCAGTCAAGACATCCAGTGGGCAGCCTAGAACAATTCTTAGTAATGAGAAGAAAGATGAAGAAGCTAAGGTCTTCTCCCTTCCTCTAGCTATGATGAGGAGTGGTCATGTCTATCATGGGTGTACTGTTGGTATCAATGGGGTTACGGGTGGTAAATGATTTTGTTGTGTTGGGGTCTTCTTTTTGCCTGTGTTTTGTGAATTTTGCTCTGGTGACTCTCTGGTTTGCCTTCATGGAAAATTTTTGATGATTCAACATGAGTCATGTGCTTGTGTGGCGTCTTGGTTGTTTGGTTCATGGTGCTCAAATGGCAACAAGGAGGGTTTTGGCAGCACTTTGCATTTTCTTCCTCGACAGCGGTTATATTTTAGGATCTTTCTCGTTACAATGGATTTTGTGGTTTCAACATGTGGGTCTTGAAACTCAAATCAAATGTAGCTAAAATTTTGATGAAATTAGAATTCTACATTGTAACTACATTCAGGTCTAAGGCTTGTGGCTCCCTGTTAGTATAAAGGGAATTCAAGACCCGAAGGAAGAGGAGGATCAATTAGAAGGAGAAAGCAAACAAAGAGAGAGAGAGCAGTTAATAGAGAATATCAGGCTAGTTTAGGCCAGACATAATGTGATTATAGTTAAGGAATAGAAAACATGCCTGTGTTGGGTTATGTTGGATGAACATACACATATTGTCTTAAATTGTTGTACAGATTTGATCTATGAATATACATGAAAATTTACCTATGAAGCATTTTCTTTCCTTATGTGGGTTTTGAGTAAATTTGGAATGGAATAGTTAATAGCATTTTCATTCCTCTTTTGAGTTTCAATTCAAATGTTTATCTATGTTTGTGCCTTGATTCAAGTAATAAATTAAATGCTCAAATAGGGGGTATGGATTTACAATTATCTACTTAGGATGTGGTAAGAAGTTGTGCATTATAGGTCTTAAGTCTCATAATACAAAGTTGTTATGAAGATATTCTTTTTTAAGAATTTGAGATCACTTTTATATTACTGATAATATGCATATGACTCCGTAGCCCAATTGTATAAGGCACTAGTCTATTTCCTTGAGAGATTTGCTTAATGGGTTAATCAAATCATTCTATGGTGGCCGACCTAGAGGTAAAATTTTAAAATCATTTGAAAACTTCCAAAATCTTTACACCAATATTATATTCATTTGTCATAAGTGTGGGAATTTGCTGAAATGGTAGCAAATTACTTAGGAACTAGCCAATTCCATAGTATATTTTGCATATTTACCTTTTAGTTGAAATGATCTGTGAAAACAATGTGTTTCACCAAGTGTATCTCAGGTGAAAGTCAATAGGAATACCCTCCTTGGCCCCATAGAGCCTAAAGTGTAGAAGATCTTAGTTATCACTAGATCTTGTCAGTTGGCCAGTCATTTTTAGGAGTTTTGAGTATAGGAAATGGAAATTCCTTAGAGATTCCTTTAGGTGCACTAGAAAAAGCACCAACAGTTTTGAAATTCAAAATATAAAGACCACTTTTATGTGGTCGAAGTTGAGAAAAAAAATTTCATGTTGGTCGATTCCTTTGTAAAGTGTGACACAGGTTTGTACTTTTACCCTTTTATCATAAAAATTCTCTCTAGTTCCATTCAAGAAAATGAATGCTATGAGCAAGAAGAAAAATATTGAAATATTAGCCATCACTTATAAAAACCTCTATGTAGTGACTAGCCTTGTATGATTCCATTGAGAGGGAGTGTGCATAAAACCACCTCATGGATAAATCCTAGATTTAAGACCTAACAGACATAATATAAGACCTATAGGCATTGTATGCTCCAAATTCAAATAAAATGTTTGGCTTAGGTGATGCCATTGAGGGGGAGTGTGCATGTCAATGTTGCTACCAAATGGCTAAATCCTAAATTTATAAATCCTATGGGCATATATTAATATTCTTCTCTCTATAAATCTTCCACTTATAAAAGCATTGTATTATGTCCTACAGGCACTATGTAATGAACCTGGGGCAAGGCTGATTTGAGGAGACCCGAGCTCTAATAAAAATATTTTTAAGACCTCATATATAGCATCATTTTTAAAACATTGGGATTATAAATTATGACAATATGACTTTCATGTAGTTTGAAATACACAACTTCCATTTTGGCATATATTTGTGTCTCTATTTATCACTATCAAAGAGGACCTATGTTACTATGGTACTTCATTTTTTCTTTTATGGAAATTGACATGTGATATCCCATATTAACATTAAGGGGGAGTGTTATCTAACATAATGTTATTAGGGGTCATACCCTTATAATATTTTTTTAATTCTAATATAAGGTTATAAAACCTTATATATTATATGCTTATTAAGCATATCCCATTTGAAATAATTATAGTTCAAATAATTAGATTATTGATTATTTATGAATGAGGGTTTTTGAATAGGTGTGACTAATACTCTTTCAAGTATTATGTCACCCTCCCTCCTATATTTAAGGAGGTTCTTTCTCATTTGAGAGAGGAAGAATCTGGAGATTGATAGTGAATTCTATCACTATGCACAAGAGGTATTATTCACAATGTGAAATTATGGAGAAGTGTTCCCCAAGTTCGGTCTATGTTATAATAGACCATTATTGTAAGTGTTTCAATAAAATGATGCTTTATGGGGTATTTACCCAAAAGGGTTTTCTCCCTATATACCTTATGTAATGTGTAAAATTTCTGCTTCTATGATTCTCATTTTATTTATTTTATATCTTGTTTATAATGATTAGTATCCTAAGATCCTAATTTCTAACAATTATTTTTTAGCTTTCTATTATAGTTTATTTTAGTGGGCTACGAGCTCTTTAAAAATTATTCCTTTGGTTGTTTGAAACACAATTTGTAATTGAGGAGAATATAAATTAGGATTGTCGAAGACCTCTATATTGAGGAATTGACATGTAATACATTTTTCCAAATTAAATAGAAGAAGGTTTCTATGTGTTTGTTGTAGAAAATGTGTGTTGGCCTTTATCCTCTACCACATAATAGATAATGGAACACAAACTAAAAAATGTCATAACAAAGTAAGATTAATTGATATACTATAAGAAAAATAAATTCATGAATATGCATTTCCTTAGGGGCTTGCTACATTTTAGTTCTTTTAATTTGAGAGCTAAGATTATATTTCCAACTAAACCTTACAATACTATACTCATGGGGGTTGAGAAAATTGCTCTAACTATGAAACTACATTTTTTTATAGCATTTTAGATGGATAGAACAATATTAATTAATCCACATAATAGTTCAAGCATCATTCTCATTAACCCCCATAATTATGTGATTTTTAAGTATCACTCCCATACAAAAATATTGCTTCAAGTGATATTCATAAGTGCAAGACTAATTATTAAAGACTTCATTGGTGTTGGTAATTTATACATTATTATTATTTTTCATAACTTATTTTATAGCTCTGCTAGTGTTTGTTGTTTATGGCACTCTTATAATATTTTTCTTTGTTCTTTTTTCCTTGAAACATAGAAAAAGGGAACCCTAAGTTTAATGTCTTAACCTAGGATTAGTTTTACTCCTTTTTCTAGAGTTTCATTAAGATGGATATCAACAAGGTGTGTATATTGAATTTCAACCATAAAGGTGAGCCAATCAGACCTAGATTTGCATCTTATTGAGTCTTAAAATGAATTAAAATTGATTTTCCTTGATTAACCTAATTAAGCTATATAACCTAACATGAAAAATGCAAGCTTCCGACAATTGACAAACATAAATAGAGAATTGCAGGCACATCTATGAGGGGTGGAGTGTTGTGTACTTGTCTAGAAAGTTTGGTGTCAGACACTGTAGGAGGAAATAGGTTCCCAAGGGCATCCCATTCCTTGTAGGGGTGTCCTATGATTTTGTAGTCCTTTGATGTTAGATTTGAGACTCATTTCTACTT
Organism: Sequoia sempervirens; assembly: GCA_007258455.2. Taxonomy (NCBI): domain Eukaryota; kingdom Viridiplantae; phylum Streptophyta; class Pinopsida; order Cupressales; family Cupressaceae; genus Sequoia; species Sequoia sempervirens. Next base: position 5,238 of record VDFB02014181.1, read on the forward strand.
GCAAACTTGTCAAATCACTATCGAATAATTTTGTAGGTGAGTTTCCATGGGTTGATGAGATGTTGGGTTTAAAATGTAACAATGGAAGATGGATTTTCAAACTTCCTTCAATCCTCTTCAAACATAAAATCTACACATTTACAAAGAAGAGAAAGGTTGTGCCATTTTAGGGGCTTGCCTTGGTCAAACCTCGTGTTAGTGTTTCCACTTCAACAATGGCAATATTAATGATAAAAATGGATAATTGATAGGAAGGAATGATGAATCAACAAAGTGTTGCAAATCACCACCTGTCAATGGCTTCCTTGAAGGATTGAAGTTATACACATCACTTCAAGGTCTTGGATCTTGTTTGCTTGAATTGCTTGAATTGCTTGGAGACCTACAACAAGGGTCAACCTTCACAAACAATGATAACATAAACACACATGAACTCATATAGGATTTGACATGATGTTAGGATATTGAATTGCTACAATGAAGCTCTAAAATACTACTCTTGACTTGCTCTTGACAATAATTCTTGCTCCTAAAATTCTCCTTCTAGTTTTAAATGGTGAAAAGACTAGGTATTTATAGGCATTTCTCTAATTTCTCAAAAATTAGATCTTGATATGAAATTTGTAATTTGAATTTAAAATGTTAAAATTTTGATGATGACATATTAAAATTTGGATCTTAACAAAATTGTTAGGAAAAAGGCGTGTTGTACACCTTCAAGAATATATTTAATGTAATTATTCTTTGGGCCACTTAATGTTGCATGTAACATTGGGACAAAAGTGAAGTTGCTAAAATGTAATTATTTTATATTGCGGAAAATAAATAAATAAAGTACCCAATATTAAATAAGGGGACATGGTTTGTAATCTCATGGTTTTAGTCACATGTTTTTTGTGTAATACTACTTAGTGGTTTTGTGGTAGCTTGCTTCTATAAAAGTAACCACAAAGGTAGTTATTGTGAGATGCAATTTTGCATGATTAGCTCTAGTTAGCATTTGTGAGGGTTTGAAGCATGGCACAAGATGTGTGGTTGCATGCTTGTTCACATGAATTGCTTGGAGAGAGCTTGTTGTTTCAATGGTGTTCATGGAGACTCGGAAGATGTATTGTAATCTTTATTGCTGAATAATACATGAGAGATGGATGCTTTTGGAGGTTGGGTTTTTTCCCTCTTGAGGGTTTTCCCAGGGTATATCTTTTGTCATATTTTCATGGGTATGTTGTCTATTCTCTTGCATGTGGATTTGAATACTTAGATGCATAGATTTCTTTATGCGTTATGTGGAAATTGTTTTTAATTGGCTACAAGTTTCCAACAAGTGGTATCATAGCTTTGGTTGTGGTTGTATAACCCTTGGTTGAGAAAAATCTTGTTTAAGTTTGAATATATGCATTGCATGTGAGAATCAAAGACATGAAAGATATGAGGGCTTTGTAGGTTGTTTATTGCAGATCTGAGGGTTTTGGGTTTGATGCTTTGATGGGTTATTTATAGATTTGGGGTGTGAGAAATTTTGGATGAAATGGGTTTCTTGGTTTTGCATTCAAGTGGGGATTTTGTGGGGGAAAATTTACAAATGATCTTTTGGCCCAAAACAAACCTCATGGTTGGATCCAGGTTGGCCAAGAGACGAAAATTGATATATAATTTGACCTATTTCTGTTACTGTGAAAAATTGCAAAAAAAATTAACCATACCCCTGTTTGTACAGACCTCAAAATAATATTTAAAAAAAAAAAAAATCGTCGCCATTAAAAATTTTCTTCCTGCAAAATTAAAATCATCACAGGAAGAATTTTTATGAAAACTTTTGAAAATTAAAAAAATTAAGTTTTTTTTTCAGAGAGGAGGAGACCCCCCCACCCGCCCTCACCTCTACCAACTGCCTCGATGCAATACCTGGCAGCAATAGTCGACACAGTAGAGCAGCCGGCGAGAGACCAGTAGTCTTAGGCTAAAGAGGTGTGGAGTGCACCCTTCTTGGGTTAAAAAACTTTAATTAAAAAATTTATTTTCTAAAAATTTCACCGTTTATTTTAAAAAGTCTACCATGCATGCATTTAAAGGGCCCGATGTTTTTTAAATGAAAAAAAAATGAAATTTAATTGGAATGAAATTTCATTTCGGGTCCGCCACCCAAGGGGCGGCGCCGCCAAGGTGGGGCCGCTACCCAACCACCAAGGGTGGCTAAATTTTTTTTGCCTCAGGTGTAAATTGGTGTTTTTCTTCTAAGGGGCATAACTTTCACCCAAGGTGTCCATTTTTCAACTTCTTGGACTCGTTGGAAAGTTGAATCAAAGCTCATGTTGTGGTGATAGAATATTTTCCAAATTCAGTAGTTTTGACAATGTTTTGCTTGGTCAAAGTCAAGTGTTTATTTTGAGCTTCAAGAGGGCATATCGGGTGCATATAGAGTTGGATTTTGGACTTTGAATAGTCAACGGAAAGCTTGTTCAGAGCACTACATAGTGGATCAAGTTTGGATATATTTTGGCATGGTTTATTTATTGCTTTCTTTATCAGAGTTGTTTATGAGTTTCTTTGACTATGGTGATATTGTGAGTTTATGAATGATTGGATCTTGGAGATTTGATGTTGGATTCATTGTATGATCAGTTGTACATCTTAGATTAATCCTATTTTTTGACATGGTTTTAATTATATGGTTGGATTTATATGCTTCATTGATGTATCTACAAGTTGTGCAATGTTGTAGGTGGCATTTATGACTTGGACATGGGTTGTCTTTGCCCATTGATATTTCAGTGTTGATGCATGTTCAGTTTTGGTGGCTTGGTTTAGTCACTTGGTTTGTTGATTTCGTTATCATGTTGAGGATGGTGAGATGGTATTACCAGGTACAGTCATGATATGAGACCTATATAGTTGACTATGATTATGCAAATATGTGGACACGGTTGGGTTGAGTTGTTATTACATTTGGTGGTGATCATGGTATCATGGATGTTTCTTGTGCTTTAGAGACTTTGGCACGTCATGATGGTTTATGCAGGTGCATTGTTGGTGGTGTTGAATTGGTTCCTGATTATGGTTATGGCGTGTATCTTCGTGGTATGAGGATCATGGTTTTACTTTTGCCTTTTGGGAGCTCTTTTATATTTGAGTTCTTTGATTGTGTGAGGACCTTTGGTTGATCTTCATGAGGATTTGTTATCATGATGTCATGGATAGCTTGATTACACTTTTCAGTGGGAGTTTTTTGACAGTGATGGTTTTGGCGGTGATGGATATGTTTATGATGGTTTGGAGGTTGTAGGTATCTTCTTGGCTTGGAGATTTTGGTTCTACTTTTTATGTTACTAACATTTCATTTGTGTGTGTAGACCTGGATGATCTTCATGGAGAGGATGGTTGTCATGATGCCATGTGTGACTTGTATCACAGTTCAGTGGGAGTTGTTGGCAGTGACATGGATGCATCATTTGGTATGGTTATCTTCATGTGATTGGGATATGGTTTCTTGGTTTAGAGTGTTTTGCTATTATGTCATGGTTTACTCTTGATACGCATTTAGATTTTGGCATGGTACTTGTTCTCATGAGACTAGGATGTATATATATGTTATGGTGCATGTGATCTCCTAGGAGGAGATGGTTAGATCATGTTGTCATGTTTATGTTCCTGATTCATGATTGGAGTTTTGAAATTGATCTTGTGTGGTTATCTTGGTATTGGGTACATATATCATTTTCTTGATTACTTCATGATGGTGCTATGTTGCATTTGGATTTTGGCATGGATTGGTTGGTTATAGGTACTCATGGATACTTGGAGACATAGGTGAGGCTTGAGTTCTCTTATGATTAGAGACGTGTTGAGATGGTTACTCTTGATGAGATTTCAACAGGGAGTCTAAGGAGCCTACACCTTGTTGAACATGAGTTCAACATGGATCTATGAGGAGAGTGTTCTTGGATGATTCATGATGACTTGGATGTCTTGGAGGAGCATTATCATTCCTCACTCTTGGTCTACTCAGCAGTTTCACTTGAGAGGTATTTCCTATTGTTACTTTTAGGTGCTTTGTGTTTTATGCTTTATCTTCTTATGTATAAGGATCTTGAGCTATGGATATATGGTTTTGGAGGGTTCATTTGGGAGTTTTGGCATGTTTATCTCCTTATGCATTGTGATTCATTCATTGATGTTGATTTGGGAGATGCAGTGAGCCATTTCCTTCGTGGGAATGGATTTAGTTTTGATAGCCTAACACGGTTATGAGAGGGGGCTTACATCCATGTTGACTACATGATACATATGTTATGTTTGATCTTGGATATTGAGCGGTTGGAGTGTTATTTATGGATTTTCTTTTTGGGTGATTGTGGAGAGATCATACTTGACGGTTGGCTTTTTAGGAATTGTATATAGAAGAGATTTTCTTCTGAGTTATTGATATCATAGGTTTATATCATTTGGCGGATGACTCCTTGTTACTACATGATGTAGTTTACACTTTCTATATGATGATATTGGTAGGAGTGTGGTAGGCCTTGATCTTTTTCAAATTTTCATTACCCATGCGTTAAGGAGCTCTTGGATGTGAATGTCATTCTTTGTGAGTTTTGCACATAAGGTTTATGATTATTGGTTTTATGGGTGTATATGTTTATGGCATGATTTTACTATGTTTTGTATACCTTAGAGGTATAGATGATTAGATATTGGCACTTGTTGTGGGTGTTATTTCAGCTATGGGTTTTTTGTATCTTGACAGCTACTTGTGCATATTGTTACCTTTGGATTGAGTGTATGTGTTTGGGATATCAATTGAGTAGGACTTATTCTTTGTTGTGATAGATTGTGTGGATTCTCTATTGGATGACTTCTTATCTTTGTGCATTGGCATGATGGGGGATGAGAGCATTCATGCTTGGGATGGTGGTCACTTTGATTCTTGTTACAAGTATCTTGATGGAGCACATGGAGCACTTTGATTCCATGATGGTATATGTGGATATATGGATTGTTCATTTGATTCATGTTTTGAGGTTACTTTTTCCCCTTATGCAATGTATAAAAGAAGTGGGAGAATGTTAGGAAAAAGGTGTGTTGTACACCTTGCATAATATATTTAATGTAATTATTCTTTGTGCCACTTAATGTTGCATGTAACAATGGCACAAAAGTGAAGTTGCTAAAATGTAATTATTTTATATTGCAGAAAATAAATAAATAAAGTACCCAATATTAAATAAGGGGACATGGTTTGTAATCTCGTGGTTTTAGTCACATGCTTTTGGGTAATACCACTTAGTGGTTTTGTGGGAGCTTGCATCTATAAAAGTAACCACAAAGGTAGTTATTGTGAGATGAAATTTTGCATGATTAGCTTTGGTTAGCATTTGTGAGGGTTTGAAGCATGGCATAGGATGTTTGGTTGCATGCTTGTTCACATGGATTGCTTGGAGAGAGCTTGTTGCTTCAATGGTGTTCATGGAGACTCAGAATATGTATTGTAATCTTTATTGTTGAATAATACATGATAGATGGATGCTTTTGGAGGATGGGTTTTTTTCCCTCTTGAGGGTTTTCCCAGGGTATATCTTTTGTCATATTTTCATGGTTATGTTGTCTATTCTCTTGCATGTGGATTTGGAATACTTAGATGCATAGATTTCGTTATGGGTTATGTGGAAATTGTCTTTAATTGGCTGCAAGTTTCCAACAAAAATAGGGGGACCGAGATGCCCTAGGGCATCCTAATCCTGTTCCTATTTTCCAGGACTTAGGGTGTTGAGGGAAAAACATTAAGTTAATGCATTTGTTCAATGCTTTCCATTTCTTGGAAAATGGTAAAAATAGGCTATAAAATACATAATTTAGGAAATTAGGGAATTAATTAGGCTCAATAATTTAAGGGGGACAAAACATAGTGTGAAATTGTCAACAGTGACAATTTACGATGCTACAATTCTCTATTTTCTCCTTCAATGACTATTAGTGGGTTGTACGGGTGATAAGGGATCATACCCCCTCTCATTCTTTTAGATATTTTAGAGTTGGATTTGAATATTTTATTCATAAAAAAAGAAATTGATGTAGCAATAGTGATGGTTTCCATGAAAAAACTGGATACTCACAGTAGTAGATCTAATGCTTGCTTCCTAGCTCTTTAAGGATCTCTAGTAATTAATCTAAGTTTGGAAGAAATCTAGAAAAATGTATTTATATTTCAATGTACATGCTTGATTTTTAGGTTTAAAGTCCTCAACATTCTCTAGAGGAGAAAAATTTTGTGATACATAGCAAGGTCAAGGGGCAGAGTTCTGACACCAAGCCCAAACGAAGATCTTTAAAACCGCATACACCTTCATGGTGCATATCATATTGCATTCAAAGACAAAAAAAAAAACCACCAAATTTTGCCACATGGGCATCACTCACTACAAAATTTGTTGAGGGTATGCTTGAGTTTGTCTTGGAAAAACCTGCAAGCCTTTGGGAAGACCCTAAACAACCCCTACGATGGACTAGATTTAGACCTATATCCTAAAATGACTAGTCATCTATGAAAGATACATGATATAAATATTTTTAAATATCATATCGAATTAGATCCAACACTCCAAAAAATTATGAGGCCTAAAGTAAAATTGAATGTAGTTTTGTTTTCCATATATATGCAACATTCACAAAAATTCAAACCCTTTATCAAATTTGTATTATTCAATTTCCTAAGACCTATCCTTTGGTTCCATAATATTGCCTTCTAGGTATTACAGGGAGGTAGGTGGGAAAATTTAGCACTAAACATAGGAGTTTAAGACTTGTTGGGGATCATAGGTTGAACATACATTAAGATAGGTACTCAAGGAAAGGGAAGTCGAAAGGAACAATTTTGATAAAGGTAATATTAGTGTAAATGGGCGAGTTAGGATTGGGAAATCAAGGAAAGGGTAATCGGGGAGGGAAAATTCAAAAAGCTAACATATATAAATAAAATTAGACTTCAGGTGGATGGCATAATGACATAAGGAGATCTAAAAGCCTAAAAAAAGTAAAGGAAAATTGAAATTTTGGGCCTTAAGATAAAATATAGGAAGGGGAAGTTTGATGAGCCAATAAGGACAAACGGAAAAGGTGGAGATGGGAAGAATGACATATCAAGATGGAAAAATTCAAAAGTTTGGCAACACACCTAAACTTAGAATATTTACTAGAAAACAACCCAAACTTAGAATTTTGTAGATTTCTTACAATTGTTAGCACATGGGTGATGACACAAGACAACACTTAGGCACTTTTAATAAATGAGGATCCTTACAAAGATTTCTCAAGCTGGTTATTAATGGTGGGCCAAATAGGATCGAGACACACAAAAGGGAAGGGACTCAAGAAAAATTTGGCATTGTAGGATTGAGTCCCAAAGGGTCATATGAGGATAGATGAGAGCATAAAACAGATGAGTAATGATTTATATATTTTCAAATAAACAAAATTTCCTAAAATATGTGGCAATCAATTGCATGGGTAATACAAATATGTTGGAGCTAAAAAATATATTTAAATATACTAAAATATCATGAAATAAACAACATATAAGTGTGAATTTTTTTTTTGCAATATGTTGGGGTTCCAAATGTAAATACTTATTGAAAATTAAAAAAAAAATTATACAAGGTCTTTGAATGAGGTTGTCCAAGTAGGAAAAAAAATTAGTTGCATCCTTTGATCTCCAAATCCAAGGGTTTTTGTCCTTGAATTGATAGTTGAAGACAAGGCTTAAGCTACATTAAAAATTATATGAAAAAGATAGATCTCTTAAAGTTTAGGAAGCTCTTCAATAAATAGAACCAATAGGGCACAAATTCCAACACCCCATCTTGCTTCTCTAAATTAACAATATTCTTCCCACTAAATAGTCCCCACTTCATCATAAATACCAACTTGTAACTCCTTATTTATGAGCTATTATAGAATCTATCATGATTAGCATGTGAGTTTACAACAACCTTTTTATGGTCCCCACACCCCCATATGAATGAAATTATTTTATTGGTTGCTTTTATTTCCCCAAATCATGGTCCCTTTATTAAAAAATATTTTTATATGCTTATCAAGCAAATAAGGATAGGGCCCACATAGGATAATTAATGAAAAAGTGACATTACATCATATGTATGAGATGTCTAGTTATGATATATTGAATGTGTTTTAATTATTGTAAAAATTGTAGCATGAGCATAGGATATTATCTTTGAGAACTAATTCAAATCTAAGGGACTGAGCTTATTTCTATTAAAGTTGGATTTGTGCTCCTTATTATGCATAATATATAATTTTAGTTATAGAGATAGTGTATGAAGAGGTTTTTAGACCTCACCCTTGATGAAATTTTTCACATACAAGGGTTTATCTGCCCGATGAAAATGGCATCTTTGTTAGGAACCAGATGAAGAATAAAAATAGAAACACAAATCAAGCATGGAACAAGAACACAATCACAACACAGTGATTTACCCTGGAAAACCCCAAACCAGGGGAAAAACTAGCAATGAAGATCTTCATATTAACCCTCAGCCCCAACCGAGTTGAGCCTGGAGGCTTCAACCAGCCACACATACAATGGAGTCACCAAGCCATTATATAGACTTCTAGGTTTTGGTCCAATACAACTAGCACAAAACCATGTGCTCAAGACCACTAAAGGTAACATCCACTAATTCCAACCCAAGAACTAGTTTAACCCAACAATCCCCCCTTTAAACTTGGTCTTGGGGTTAGCACCAAACCCACCTTCCACAAACACCAAGTGCAATGCCCTCTCTTTCATCAAGATTGACATCAAACCGAGAATCCACATGACTCTAAGCCCCCCTTACCACCTAGGAGAACTCCTCTCTTACCAAGACTTTCCTTTCAGGGATTGAGCAAGCCATACCAGGTCTTACAGCCATCAACCCAAATACATGTATTAAATTTTACATACAACTCTATTACAAACTTGTTCTTGCTACAACTAGCCTTGGCTATAGGCACATGCAACACCTACATACATCAACTTTAACTAGGAAACATGCCTACAATAGCAACCACGACCAATCTTGCACAAACTTGCTCTGATACCACTTATTAGGAACTAGATGAAGAATAAAAATAGAAACACAAATCAAGCATGGAACAAGAACACAATCACAACACAATGATTTACCCTAGAAAACTCCAAACTAGGGGAAAAACTAGCAATGAAGATCTTCATATTAACCCTCAGCCCCAACTGGGCTAAGCCTAGAGGCTTCAACCAGCCACACATACAATGGAATCACCAAGCCATTATATAGACTTCCAAGTTTTGGACCAATACAACTAGCACAAAACCATGTGCTAAAGACCACTAAAGGTTAATCCACTAACTCTAACCCAAGAACTAGTTTAACCCACCAATCCCCCCTTTAAACTTGGTCTTGGGGTTAACACCAAACCCCCCTTCCACAAGCACAAAGTGCAATTCCCTCTCTATTAACAAGGGATGATCAATCATGCATGATATTTGCATGAATGGTGGAGAGATATGTTTCAGTTAACAAAGATTGACTTGGACCCATCTT
>VDFB02014182.1:0-11811 GCA_007258455.2 Sequoia sempervirens
GTCGAGACGTTGATCAAGTGAGGGTCCAATGGGATCCTAGCCATGAGGCTTCTGCTACTTGGGAGGATGCGACATGCATGAGGGAACTTTATCCCTATCTATTCGCAGGCTTTCAGGAGCAAGCCTGATCCTAGGGGGGGAGGATGTAGTACCCCTCCATTTATGCTTATGTTATCTGTTGCATGTTTTTATACTGTTAGACTTTGGTACTTGGTTTGGATATTTTGATCACTGATTTTGAGCGACAGTGGATTCACTTTGTGACATGATGATACATGGTATTGCGATATTTGGTTTCTAATATGCTTTGATATAGCGTAGATGTTTTCTTTTAGATGATTATTGCTATGCATATGTTTATGATGGACTAACTATTATTTTAGCTGTCAGTCTAATGTGACGTGTATTGGTGTGAACGGAATTGCATCATTCGCTTGCGAGTGCCCTGTGATGTCTGTGATTTTCTCCGCATAGTGTGCCTGTACAATGGATTATATATATATATATATGCATGTTATTGCTTGGTTGCAAGATTGCAGGTACATGACACTGACTCCAACTAGTTACTCAGGTCTGAGCGTGTCAAGACTCAACGAAATTGTTGATTGGGAGGTAGTAGCATGGTTCATCCTAGTCTAGTCTATAACCCGGTCATAATACATCGTCTGTTTTAGTTCAGACTCATAGATTGTTTTGTCTTTTCCTGTTTGGATTATTTGCTTGAAAAGGAAAATTTTGTTAATTAATAATAGTTTATTATTTTTTAATTTACTGTTATTTAAATTAATTTTTAAATGTTAAAGAAATTAGTTTTGCATGTTATTTAATAAATTAATTAGTTTATTTGGTTAAATAATTTGATCTTAGAGATTAAATTTATTTAATTAAATTAATTAATTAATTAAATTAAAATTGTTTTAAATTGTGTTTGAATAAATTTTATATAAATTAAATATTTTTGTGGAAATGGCATTTTTAATTATTAAATAAAATTGTAATTTTGAAAAAATTGAAATTTTAAAATAAATAAAAGGCATGCAATTTTGAAAGGCAAGATTGCCGAGAAGCTGTTGAAGATATTTTGTTCTTCTCGACAAGTGTGCCAGTTGCATTTATTATTTTTGGTTGAGGTTGTTCACGGATATTATTTTGGATCTGGAAAAAAACATAGGGGATTCTATTCTATTTTCTCTTCACAGGAAAAATATCAGTTCTCTGTTTTAAAAAAAAAAATTGGGTTTATGCTATTGGTATTGTTGCAAATTTGTGGAAGATCCTTGGTTTACAATTTGGGTATGGTTTCTCGGGAAAGGATTGTGGAAGCTACAGGCAACAGAGGCAACAAAGGCTCTCATCACCAGACAATTTTTTGAAGCTAAGGAAACAGGTATTTTCCTGTTGTTTAAATTTGTTGTTTTTGAAAAAAAATGTCTAAGAAAAGAATATTTCATGTTATTAAATCTCTGAACTTCTCAGGAAAGATATTGTTTATTGAATTCTTGTTTGTAAAGATTTATTGGTTTCAGAAAGTTTTTGTAGTATACTTTCTGTGGAGAATATATATATATAAATTAATGAAGAGGAAAACATTTAAAGGGAAATGCATTTTAAAACCTGTAGAAATTCTTTACAGTTTCCCCATATTAAAACTCTGTAGAAATTTCTGAAGATTCCCCATATAAAAAACCTGTTGAATTTGTATTTATATATATATATATAAATATTTTCATATATAAATTGAATTGTGAAGCCTTTGTTTTAAAAATTTGTGTTAATTACTGTACAGGTGAATTTGTGAATTTATTTATAAAAAAAAGATGTGAAATTGCCGTACATTTTTTTTATTATACATATATTATAATGTTGTTTATTATTTTTACATATTAGAAAAAAATTAAATTAAAAAATAGGCCCAGAAGCTACGTCTCATTGAAAAGAGAGTCCCGGCTGTGGTAGGAAGGCTACTTCAAGGGGGATGGCGGTGAGGAGCCAAACCCTAGTGCTGCAGCCCTCAGCGAGCTGGTCTTCGGCTTCGGCCACTGCAGTAGAACCTGTGGGGAGGGCTGCGGTGGCAGCGCCACCCACAGCCCCCATGGTTGTGACGCCGAGGTAGGGTAGAGGCTGTAAACAGTCGATGAAACCCTGGTTTGTATTCTTTGTAATGTAAAAATAAATTTCAATTTAAGTGTGATTTAATAAATATTGGCATTCAAAATTTGTCTTTTATGAATTATATTAAATAAAATATATATATATATGTATATATATATTTGTTTAATATTACATAGAAAATTGTAAATATATGTATTGGATTTAAAATTTAAAAGATTATTTATTGAATTAGTTGTATGTAGATATATGTGAAATTGAGGGAGTTAAAATTAGAATAATTTAATGCAATTTTCTTTATTGTTTGAGAAAAGAATTACAATTGAAATTGCTATAATTTCATGCTATTTCTTTTGAATGATTGGATTTAGTATATCCGAACAGTAGACATTTACTTTTCTTGATTTGCTTTTAATTGTGTTTCTTTTTGGGCAAATTAGGAATGTCTTAGTTGTATAAGTCTTCCAGAATGATCTGTATAGTAAGGGTGTGTTATTGTTCAAATGTATTTCTTAAGTTGACTTCGGTTGTGCACGTGTTAGAATATGGTGTATTGTTACCCGGTTTATGAATAAAAATTTTAATGACCGTTGAGTGTCATGTGTTAATATAAGATTGTATTTAGTGCATCTTGTAAACCTTAGTCAAGAAAACTTAGTATACCTTTGTTATGTTTAGGGGAGTGGCTCTATGTAAGGGCCAACACACAAAGTGGTGTCAGGGTAACTTACAAAGAGTTAGTAAGTCAATGATAACTAAATAACATAGTAGTTAGATTAAAATCCTTAATAAGATGTTTATGCCTCACTTTTGACTTGAGCTAGTTTAGTCTTGAGTATAAGATGGGAAGGCCTGGGATGGAAAATCGATATCTTGTTACCTTATAAGATATTCGATTCCGCAATAGTTAGCAAATGGGGTTGGATTTCATAAGAGGTTACCAGGGTAACCCAAGTTGGGGGCCAGAACCTATGAAGAAACACCAGGGTAACCTTTGTAATATTGTGATGACACTCCACCTAAAATAACAGTTTACCTTGAGTACTTAGCACATTCGATTGTCTTAAATCTTGAAGCAATGTAACCATTAGTCAGTTATGTACTTGTGTCTAGGGTTAGTAGATTATGTCTAGGTAACCATATTACTATCTCCTAGCACGGGGGGTGGACCTACGGGTACCACATGGTTGGGTGGAACGTGCACCTTACTCTGTTGGGTCCCCAGTTTATGATCATGGCAACGAGAGCTTCATGGATGGAGAGCTCGTACTTGGATACAAATGTATTTTCTTTATTGCATTATTGTAAAACTTGTATTGTAAACCATCCCTCAATTGTTTATGAGGTGAACATTTGTAAATGTAAATTGTAACTATTATTTGATCTACCTCATCAGATGAATGAGTATTGTAATATCTTATCAAATGCAATGTAACAAACAATTTTTTACTTTATACTATCTTGAATGGAGTTTTCAAATTTTATGCAATGTTTATTTTTAAGTATATGATTAATTAATTATAAGCAATGCGAAATACTAAAGTCATCTATGGAAACTCAAGTAGTGTAACGTCGCGTAACTTAATGAATGTATGCAACTAATTAATGTAATATTATTAGTACTTTAAAAAAAAAATCACTATTATACACAATTGCAACATTCCTTAGGTTATTATGACAGGGCATTACAATACATTATATATATAAATAATTATAAAACTAAATTTTATTAAATCATATTATAATATATATACATTATATATATAATATAAAATTATTATATATAATATATATATTATGTTATATATATATAATATATATATATAAAATAAAATTTAATTTAAAAAAAAAAGTAAAAAAAAGGCAACCACGCCTCATAAGGGTCGCGGGCCCCTCCCAAAGGGAGAGGCCAGGCTGATCACACAGCCTCCCCCATTGGGCGTACGCTGTGTAGGTAGCGGCGCTGCCTCCACAATGCCTCCCATGGGGGGGGGCGACTGTGGGGTGGCAGGCCTAGCCTCCCCTCCATTACTTTTTATTTTTATTTTATAATAATTTATTTTTTAAATGAAAAATGCTTCATTTATATTTTAAAGAAACAGAGGAAACAAAACTCTATTTTAAGGTTTTTTTTCAACATAAAAAATAAAATTTGAATTAAAATTTTTTGAAAACCTCGACATAAAATTTAATACAATATATATAACATATATATATATATATATATATATATATATATATATGTATTTTATATATATATATATATATATATATATATACAATTACTGACCTGCTTGATTGAAGTAGTGCAAATTTTCCTCCAAAACAAAATACACAGCAAAATAATTTGCAAGCATAAATTCTAATTTCTAATTTGAAATGGAAATTTCTTTTGTTCATCTTTCTATTTTCCATTGTTTGATTCTTTCTTTGCTTTTTTTCCCATGATTTCAATAGAGTTTTTGCAAGTTTTGAAATAAGATTTGACATGGGTTTTCCTTGCAAATCAAATAGAATTTAAATCTTTTCAACAGCATAATAAAAATTTGCAAAACATTTCAAAATGAAGACTAAATTCATAGGAAGAAAACCTGGTTTTTTCTCAAAAGCTTGAAGGGTTGCCAATGGTGCTTTGAATCTTTATTTTGTTTCCAACTCCTCCAAGAAGTCCCACTTGCTTCTCCAAAATCCAAATCCAATCCAACATGAATAAAACCCTCTTTCCCTTTTTTTGCTCACATCAATTTCTCTCCACAAATTGAAAAAAATTTAATTTTAAAATCCAATGGAATGGCTCTTGCATAGAGTTTCCCCAAATTTAGTCAAACCCCTAAAAATGTCCCATCCACCAAATTTATTGCAAATTTGGAGATATTTTCATTTTTAAAATTTAAAACAAAATTGCTTTCAAAATGGATTTTTCATATATTTTTAAAAAAATCTCTTTTCAAAAAAAGGTATTTAACTTTTTAAAAAGAAAATTCTTTTACACAATATTTTCAAAAACTGTAATTTAAAAACATGATTTTCATTTTTTTTTAATTTAAATCAAAATATCCAATAATGCCAAAACAACTAACTTAATTCAATTTATCACTATTGACTTAATTAATCCATAAACTAAATCTAACCCAAGATTAGATTGTTTTATTAATTAAATTAAATTAATCAATAAAATAACAAACATTTCAACATTGCAACCAGATATATTTAATCATCATTTTAACTACACAAGCCATTTATTTACCTTTATAATTTGAAATTGAATAAAAACCAAGGTGAGATGGACAACATTAAAACAACTAAACCCAGCTACAACCCGACGACACACTATGACCAAGGTGATGACTTGGAACGGAAAACCTAGCTACTATCTCCCAATCAATTATCATTGGTCAATAGACACGCTCAAACCTGTGAAATCAGGTGGAGTTGATGTCCTGTACCTGTCAACCTACAAACAAAGAGAATATCATACATGCATATATATGATATAATAAAACACACCGCGAAGAGGAAATCTCAAATTCATAGGGCGCTCGCAAGCGAGTGATACAATCTCATCCCCTTCACCAATACAAACTTTTTAACTGACGAGTCTAATATCAATAATATACTCAAAAGCATAAAGCATCATTAATTAAATATTTGTTGAGCTAATTCAAAATAGGCTATGATAATAACATCAGAGTAAAATTCCATCACACTAAAATATAACATAGGCATCGCTTAACAGTTGTGATCAAATAGAACCAAGTACCATAGCCAAAGTAATAGCAGAACAAAGCATAACAACGAAAACACTATCCGATCAAAAGAGCCAAAATGGAGGGGTGTGTCATGCCCAAAATTTTCATCATAAAAACCCAACAATTTTTTTTTTTTTAACACAAGTTTACAACCTAACACATACCCATCATACCAATTTTACACAACACAACTTCAAAAGTCTACTCAAAAGTTGGTACTACTATATTGGATGAGGAACAACTCAAGATTTATCAATTATAGGTTCCTACTACAGACTCCCTTAGTTGGATTTTAAATATGCTTTCCTTAATCTTTCTTTGAATACTATAAACAAAAATACTAGGTTTTTTTTTGTTTCCCTTTCTCTCCCAATGTTAAGGGGTTCCACCTCAAGATTTAATTAGATGAGGTATTTAAATTGTCCACCCTCTTTTTCTTTCCTTCCTAATCACCAAGTTTTAGTCCAACACCTAGCACCTTGGACTGTGTTATAACACATATGAAAATGACTTATTCCAAATATATCATATCAATGCATTAGATATTATTTGATATAATTTAAGACTTTTATTGAGGATCACTAGCTTTTATTGAATTAATTTTCCCATAAAACTTTAATACATTTGGAAACAATTTTCTTATTTTAATCCAATCTAACTTAATAATAAGGTCGTGTGAAATCATTTTTATGCGGACAACCTTAATAATATTACTAAATCTCAGATTTATCATTTAATTAATATGTATGAATATTAAAACACATCTTAATATTACTTCCTTTTGACTGAAGTAATAGTACTAACCTCAATAATACTATTATTATTTGATTGAAGAATAATATTAATACTACATCTCATATTAATTTAGTTAATTTGTTTATTACCACTCTTGATGAATAACATTACTCATAACATTTATCACTACATCTATCACTAACCTCACTATTACTCCTTAATAATAATATTTCTTATTACTAATGTATAATGCCCATATTTTGCACTCAGTTTATTTATTATCTAAGATACCAACCCTACAGTTAGCACTAATTTCACTATTGCCCTTTCTCTCATGACAATGATAATACCAATATATTAATATCTTTCCCAAAATTAATATATTAATATTTCCCATCCTCCAAATAATAAAAATTCTTTTTATCTACATATGAAGCATTTATTTGTCTTAATTATATCCATATTCAATTATATGAATAATAAAGATTACTATAGAAGAATGATTTTATCCACTTATACGTATTAAATCTTAGCAGAAGAAATAATATAAAATAATATCTACTAAAGTAATGATTTTATCCACTTTTACCCAACTCTTTTATATGTGTTGCTCTTTTTTTTATAAATAATATAATTTAACTTTTCAAATAACTAAAGTAACAATAAAGGAATCTCTTTTAAACAAAATATGGTGGGACATACCAATTCTTTATTTTATACCCATTCTTATTGTTATAATTGTTTTTTTTTTTTTTTTTAGTTTATTAATGAGATCCTTATCAAAAGGGGTGGAGGTATATTTGTGTCCCCTTTATTAAGGGACCATATAAAAGATTGAATAAGGTTCTTGATCTTGTAAGAGGTAAAGTGCATGGGGGTCGGCGTGGGGCCCAAAAGAAATTTATTTATTTTTACACCACAACCATTGCATTAAAAATTACAAGGACAATTTTCTTACCACATGTTCACTTAGTTATTTAGACTTGCCCTTACTTCATAGCTAACCAAGGCAATAAAGAAATTAAAAGGTTTTTCTATTACAATTTCACCACTACTTTTCCACATTCACCACCCACCAGCAAGACTTCGTTCTTTACAATATCTATTATACAGTCTATTGTTTCTATCGTACATGGCATTAACTCACTATTTTATTTAAATATTGGAGGGGAATTTACTAGCATGTACTCGTACCAACGTTCCCGGTCTTCACCTAATTGACTTGCCACATGTGGATGCAATTAAACCTTGACGTATGAGAAAAGAAAGAAACACTATTTTCCTCTTACACACAGTTGAATTTATTAATCTAACCAACCTATAAGTTGTGATGCCGAGAGCAGGATCTCAAAGAGTGTAAGACTATCTAGTTTTGATAGCTAAGTTTGTAGGCTGAGGAAATATAATAATAATAACAATAACATCCTCCTTATGACACAAATATGGAATTAAGAGGAGTAGGTGATGAGCTGAATAATCTAGACATATGGGGTTGTGTATTAACTTGCCTTAAGCATTTGATGACTAACGTATCCAACACTATAATGTAGCGACCACATGGAATGAATTAATTTACCACCACTCAACCCCATAAATGATAGATCTCCTTGCAGATTTTCTTGTGCATGCATCAGAAAGGAAAAATTTGCGATCATCCATTGAAGGGATGGGTGGTCAAGGAAAGGTACATGCCTCAATTGAATGTGCCAGAGCCTTTAAATTTTTCCATCTATTTGCCTACTGCAATGGAGGTGATGATACAACGCTGAAACCAATGGTGGCGGCCAGAGAGAAGTCAGCATGTACTAGGGAAAGAAATGGCTACAGAAAATAAAGAGTGTCGAACTAGACTTCGTAAACCAAGCATTACATTTGATCTTTATTTTTTTTCAATTTACTTTCAACTATGATTCATTCTCATCAAGATGAAGAGCCTAAGCCAAGGACGAGGCTACCAGAACTCTACCCTTTTCTTTCATGTTTAGTTTTCAGGTAAGGCTACCAAACGCCCACCCATATAGGCTCAAATGATGTTTAAAGCTATCCAACTCGTCCACTGATAGGAGTAACCAAAGGGAGGCAACACACAAAAGTTTTAAATATATATAAAAAGTATTATAGAACCAGAGGGGGGGGGCAACGCCTCTCCCTACAAACTCACGACCCTCTTGCTGGGCCTACGCCTTCAACAGGGCTGCACCATCTCTCTTTATTTTTATTGTTTGTAAGTAAAATCTTATTTATTTTTTTGTTTTCCTAATGTTTGATGTATTCAGAATATTGTTCTTTGCAATCCATTTTCAAATGGAATGTTCACAATTTGTCATCCTTCTAATCATATGTTTATATCAGTTTAAGCCTTATGAGAAGATTTATACTTTAGTGTTTTGTATGAATATTGACCAGTGCCACAATGAAACTACAGTTTAGTAATTGACTTGTTTTAAAATTATTTTATCGCTAATTTCCTTCCAAAATATTCATTATGCCATTTTTGGAAAATAACATTCCCTTCCTCGCCTAAAAATATTCATAAACGAGCCAAACATACTGACCTATCATGCACACAAGGAAATTACCATCGTATGGTAGCAGGTAAATAAAATAAATCATTCTTTATGAACATATATCTATATATAAGACCAAGCATACATCTTTATACTCTGGACTTGTGTACGCCCCTCGAAATAGTAGGATTTGTTTAATATATTAACTGTTATGATCATTAAGCTTAGTAAAATAGTAAAAACTATTCAGTGAGCATTTAAAATATGAGAGTGAAAGAGGTTACATGTGTATGCCCAACTAATTCTTGATTCAAGCTCTCCTATTATTACAACTGGAAGATGAGTATATATATATTTCTTTCTTCCTTTTTTTTCTACAAAGAAAATACAAATGAATATACACTACTACTTCCAAATAATACCTCAAATTATTCTTCATTCTAGACACTTCCATTGCAAACTAAAGAGTCTCTCTTCTTCATTTCAGCAGCATATTGATCCCTTAACCAAACATTCCACAATATAAAGGATATATACACATTGAAATGGCCTAAATAACATGATAATGCATCAAACTTTCTCTATTAGATTTCTTCATTTAAGCAAAGTAGAAAAAAACTTAGATTTCAACCTGCATTGTTATAACTAATGTAGAGAACAACTAACTCTTTTTTTTTTTTTGTTCTTTTTTTTCACTTACCAATGAAATTATCCTTCTCTTTACATTCTTCCATTTTTTTATTTATTTTTATTTATTTTTAAATACTAAAACAAAATGTTGAATATTACTATTGTAATGAAAACCCATGAGCCACATGCTAAAGAAATAAGTCTTTCTCTATTCCATCTTTAATAACATAAATATAAGTCTTTTAAAAAAATCACCACCTTTGATGCAACTTGGTCTTTTTCATTCTCTTTCATGTTACAACAAAATGCTATCTTTCCATTTTACAAATGAATTTAAAGAATTACAATGAAAGACACACAACTGATTAAGGCTTGCTCTCCACCCTACCATAATGGCATCATGGAGCCTCATGGGCTCTAGCCATACCCCTGAGCAAGGTATTGTTTTAGCTCCATGATGATCAATGGAGTTTTTTTTTCATTTTAACAAAGGGATAAACTAACATAGCACAAATTTCATGCATCTAGGTTTCCTACTTTCTACTTTCAACCATGATCCATACACTATGTCACCTTCTTACAATAACAAGTAAATGAAAATAGGAAGAATTTATCTCTTTTTTTTTGTGGGTGTAAGTAAGGATTGAATTATTTCATCCATGTTTCCTCTCCATGCCAAGCCATCTTCACTATCTCCCCAAATAGGTGGACTCCTCTCCTCTTCTCATTCTTTCTACAATCTTCACTATTTAGTTCTCCAAGAGGAGAAGTGGGTAACACCCAACTCATTCTTCCCCTCCCCACTATATAGAAGCTTCAACTTGCAACTTTTGGATGGGGAGGTGTGGAGTGTACCTACCTTCATCAATGAGAGTCTTTTCCTTATTAAAGAGGAAACATGCACTTAGACAACCCTTCCATCTTTCCACCTCATCCTATTCTCAAAATTCGTCACTCTCCATTATGGGAACTTTTTAGGGGTCAAATCATGTTGTAGGGGCACTATTGCATGCCCACTTGACCCCTACCACTATGGTATAGACCCTAGGGGGTTTGTTTTTGCACCCTAATCCAAAAATTTGACCAACAACTCTCATTAAAAGCCCACTCAAGGTTCCATCTAAGTTTCAAACTTAACTAGGGGTTTCCAAGACCTAATCCCCACTCACACCTCAGATAAATCCCATCAAAATTCTCTCACAACCCTAGCCCTCCAATACATTAACTCTACTTGCTTCTAGGTCCTGGATGGAGTTAAATTTATATCCCCTACAAGAAGTCTTTTGATTTTCACTTGATGGTTCTCCCTTCTCATGCTAGCATGTCATTATCTTCCTGCACATTACCAATACGATCATAAGTAACAATTATTTATCACATTAATCTATTAGCTGAATATTCTAAATTTTAACTACAAAATAATCCATTTAAATTTCAATTTGTATTCCATAATATACAAGTACATTCCACCTTCATGATAGTGACCATAAAACATAATGTCAAAATGAAACGCAAGGATATTTCCCATAGATCACCTTATTTATCATCCCCCATATGTCTAATTATTACTTCAAGAAAAACATATAACAAGTTAGGGTGATATTAAGTACATACCAGGCGGGGTCTTACAGGGTGCCACACCTAGGTCCCAACCCCCATCCTGGGTTATCTTGGTAACCTATCACAAACTCTGGCCCCACATGCATACCAGTGTGGAATCAATTATCTTTCGAGAAGAAAAGATAACAATCTTGCCATTCCAGGCCTTCCTGACTCATCTCAAGTTTAATACAAGCTC
Source organism: Sequoia sempervirens (assembly GCA_007258455.2). Classification (NCBI taxonomy): domain Eukaryota; kingdom Viridiplantae; phylum Streptophyta; class Pinopsida; order Cupressales; family Cupressaceae; genus Sequoia; species Sequoia sempervirens. Next base: position 11,529 of record VDFB02014182.1, read on the forward strand.
TTGAGCCAATGAGCGAGGCTAAATTATCAAGTTAAATGTATTAAGCTACCCTTTCCCCTAATATAGGTTATTTAATTTCCACTAATTAAACTAAATCTCATACGAGTTGTCCTGGCACCACTTTGTTTCTTGGCCCCCATTGAAAGCCACTCCCCTATTGACAACACAATATACTTATTCCATAACCCAAGGGTAGACAGTGCACTAAAACTGATAACAAATAACCACCATAACTCAAGTGGTAACACATCCCTACAGATGTCAAATACTGAATCCCAACTAT
>VDFB02014183.1:0-56676 GCA_007258455.2 Sequoia sempervirens
TAGGATCATTTTCATTCAATCGTAGCATGTACCATAGCATGATGAACATAACTAATTTGAAGGACTTAAAGTCACACTCAAGTATATCATCCAAAATTCCATAGTATTGATTTTCTGAGACTTATGGATGTATGTCACTTCTAGATGAAACATTAGTCACTTGAAAGACTACAGTTATACTAGAATCACAAGTTTTCTTTGTGTCATCCAAATTTTTTATTCAAAATTTATGACCATTGCACCACATAGCCTTGTGGTGTTTCACCTGCAATATGTCAAACATGTAAAAATTATTGCAATATCATTAGTTGATAAACATATTTATTCTTGGTTGAATGTATGCAAAGAAAAAAATCTCAACATATATATTGGTGCAGGAGCACCTAGATCTTGTAAATACCTTCAAAAGGCTAATATGTTAAATTTACATGTTCAAGTCTAAATTTGTGTGTCAAGGCCATGAAAAGGCTAATTTGAATGTAATCAAATCATAAAAGAAGTCACTAGGAGGTGAAAATGCAAAAAAATGCAAATAATGCAATATTATGTAAACAAAAAGGCATAAATCAAGCATATTAGGAGATAAGAGGAAGTTTGAACCGATGATAAGTTAGAAAAGGTAGTTATTAAGAGGGAAAAATTTATAAAAAGCATGGCAAGGTGTGGAAGAGCAGAATCTTGAAATTATTGTAACAAAATCTTGAATAAAAGCCCTATTTTTCTAAGTTATCAAGCATTCTTTCTATTTATCCTAACTTGTATTGCTAATTTTTAACATCCAAGAGTTAGTTCTTGTGTAATCTCATTTGAGAAAGAGTACTTTTCATTGTCAAAGAGTTTGAAGGTTAGTCTTAAGCAACAAAAGAATCAAAGACAATCTTGTGTCTCGGGCAGAGTTAGTTTCACTGTGATTTTGAGAGTCCCTAAAGAAGTTTAAGGCCCATCCCACCGATGTAAGCCTAGTAGAAATGGTGGGATGGGATAATTAGGGTGTCCTTTATGTGATTTTGTTTTGTGTGAGTGCAGGGTATCAAGAATATGGTGTTGTGTTGTTGATTTAAAGTTAATTTTCTGAGTTTTCCTCTTGAAAATGAAGGTTTCCAGCAGGGTATTGGAGAAATAATGTCTGCATGTCCAAGGAGATTTTTCTAAAGGAGTTTTCAGACATAATGGATCATGTTTCAATGGTTTTATAGAGTATTGGAGGCTTGTAAGGGTGGTAATCACAAAACCATCACTGTTTTGGGTGTTTCCAGCCTAAAATTAAGGGTTTGTTAATACACATTCTAAATGTGTCTTTCAATCTTTGAAAGTGGATAAATCTGGTGTTTTGTGACCTTTAATTTGACTATTTGAGGTTGTATAAAAATTTAGACTTGGAAAAAAGGTGGATGCTTTGTAAAATAGCCCTATTCTAGTAGCCTTTCTTGGGCGTACAGTCTAAAATCTGCTAGTTTCTCTAGTATAAATCATTCTGATTTTTTGATATGATGATATATGTATTAAGAGGTCTCTAAATGTGCCTTTGGATCTTGTTTTTGAACCTAGTGTGAGTGGTTTACCTGATCTAGGGTATGGAGGTCTATTGCTAATTAATGTTTAGATTTCATGGACAGTGGAAATCTATGTGTACAGGGAAGTGAGTGACCTTAAATACTTGAACCTTGTCATTTGGATGGAGTACAGTAGAATTTATACTTGAATAAGGTTGTAAAGGCAATGCATATTGTTTTGAGAATGATGATTCTATTGTGTGTATTGGTATCTTTACAGAGCAGGCAAATTTGATATTTATACACTAATGTATTGAATTGATTTCTCTCAAAACATGATGAATCTTGTGTCTTGAAGGACTGATTAACTAGTTGATAGCAAGAAGGATTGGTCTTTGTTATTTTTCCTTGTAAGGAAAATGAACTGGTGCTATTTGAGAAGTTTAGACAGTTTTCAATGATTGAAGTTTGGTTATTGACATTTTGAAATCTGATTTAGAATAAGTGTTTTGTTGCCTTGAGGATATGATGTATACAAGAATTTGAAGGATTGGTAATTGGTTGTGTAGCAAGTGAGCATAATGTGTTGCCTTATGAAAGGCTTAGAGAATGTATAGATGTTGATATGGTGGTTGAGAATGATGTGAATCTGATTGATTGAGTCAAAGTTTTCTAATATGGTTTTTTCTTTTAATGAGTCAATTGGAATACTGATAATGACATATGGTTTGTTGAAATTGGAGTGCTAACTTGTTTCCTTGAAGTCTTGTAGAATTGAAGAATCAAAAAAAGTTGTATGAGTTTTGAGGAAAAAGAAAGTGAATTAAGAATTTGATCTTCTCCTAATTCTGATTGGGTTTGATTTACCCTCATGAAATGATGTTGTTGGTGTTGTTGTTGGATCCTCTGCATCATATATACATCAATATAATTGAAAATAATTAAATAATATGGGTGATTACTATATTTATATGTACCTGTTTATCTCTTAAACCATATGCTAAATCAATTTCCCTTTGTGTAACATTGGAATCTCCATTACAATGAGTTTCTTTAACCAATGAAGCCACACCTTCCCATTTTAATGCACTACCAGATTGTTGACATCATTCAATCCATACTGTCATCCAATCAAGATTGTTTGCAACGTACAAATGTAGTGCATCCCACTCTCGACCAACTATATCAAAAAAAATTGAAATTCACAAATGACGTATAATTAGTTAATTACCACGATATACGACTTTAATTTATAATTGATGTATATTGAAGATTAATAATTAAATTAAATAAGTACAATATACATAAAAACCATATGTAAAATGTGTTCTAATTAATCTCCATGACCATCTTATAATTACCTCTCACTTTCCTCAATCTACCTTTCCCCATCAGGTATTCCCCTTCAAATTTGTTAATGGATTTGGGATCCCAAATGCGATCTACATGGATCTTTGCTACAAACTTAGGAAGATATTCACTAATGTACACCATGGTCTGGTATACCATATACCCCTCCACCATAGAACCCTCAGGATGTGCTCTTTTTCTAACCAAAGCCTTCAAAAATTTCAAGTTCCTCTCAACCATCCACATTGACTTTGTGTGTACAAATCCACACAATTCAATCTCCTCAACTTGGTGTATGAGAAGATGTTCTTGTGCATTTAAAAATGTCAAAGGTAGACACTTTTGCATTTCACACATTAGATGAGGAATTTTTAATTTTCCAATAATTTATATCTTCTTTATGGATTTCTTTAGATGACAACCATCTACAAGTGATTTAAGGCGCAAATATATTAACAATATTTAACAAAAATATACAATATATTACATAACAAGTAAAACAAATGGCAATTATAAGATCTATACAATGAATTGAACAAATATCACTACTTACCTCATGTATTTTTCAGGATCATATATAACTTGCTTGACATTGTTGTCAAAGTTGTCTGGGAGAGAGAGAGGTAGAACGTACTGCAACAATTATAAAATGATCTTTTCATTTTTCTCCCAAAAGTAGTAAACATAATATACTGAAAAGTACATGCAATATACAAATGCATATAATATACCAGAATAATTACCTTAATAAAGGTATTCCAATCATGTGTTTTCATCCTTGACCCCAATTCACCTTTCTTTGTTATGATATTGTTTATGTTCATAGCAAATTCTGTGGGAAATCAAATTTTTCGTATGACTTCTTTTATAGCATTGCTTTGCTACTCCATTAATAACCAAGGGAACTTATATTAATTTGGTCTCCATCATTATTCAATTGAATGACATTTTTCATTGCATGATTGGCTTCCTAAATGTCACTACAAATTTTGACATTTTTTTCTTTGTCATTCCTTCCATCCAATATTTTCTATAGTGTTTCTATTATATTCTTTCCGATATGCATTGTATCAAACAAATGCACAATTTGTAGCTGCTCATAGTAGGGAAACCTACTAAATTGTCTGGGATAACTTTTCAATCCTTGTGGAAGCCATCCATTGGCTCAATCTAATCTTCATGAAGCATATAAGTTAAACAAATTAACGACAATCATTGTCAATTACATCATGAGTAAACACAACACAATATAAAAATATAAATTCAAAACATATCATATATGATAGATAAACAATTTGATCTGATGTATAACCTTGACGATTAATTCTATTATATTCCAACTTCCATAGGCGAGGTGTCATTCTTCATGGTTTTGATGTAGTCTCCTCTTTCACATTGAAAAGATGTTTTTCACTAGTTCGATACTTATGATTTCTATGGAGGAAGTTCCTATACCAATCAAACACCGCTTCCTAAACTGTTGAATGACGCTCTCATCTTTGGACCAAAATTGACATGCAAATTTTCCTTTGTTTGAAGACCCTCGCAGATCATATACTGATTAAATATATCAATTTTATAATTATATATAATGAATAGATTATTTAAAAACATGTAAGGATATCTACTTCATAAAATTAAATATTGTGAAAGTGCATTTGAACATTATAACATACCACAAAATGTGTTAGCCCTGGGGCATCATGAATTGTCCATACAAACATTGCATGGAATTGAAATTGTCTTTGTCCTATTGGTCTAGAGATGTCATACATAGTGACACCATTCCACAACTTTAGTAACTCGCCTATAAGAGGCTTGATATATACATTCATATCTTTAACTTGGTACTTACCTAGTTGAATGAACATAAACATTACATAATTATTATAACCATTTTACTGCAATATATATAAATTAATGTGCATGACTATTGAATGAAAAAAATATAAGTCATTATGCAACAAATAAGACAAATGAGATGCTACTACGTTAAAGAAAATTGATGTAAACAAATACCTGGAACAATCATTGACAACATTATGTGCTCCCTTTTTATTGACATCCATGGAGGAATGTTATTGTTGATAAACAAAATAGGCCACACTGAGCAAATAGATCTCAACTCTCCAAACACCATCCAACGCTAATTAAATTAATATGAGATTGCCGTGGTTCTTTAAAAGTGTGGGCTTACTTTTTCCTCCATGTCCCTTAAATGCAGAACCATCCATAGTATTCAAGAATTCTCATCTCCACTTCTATTTTGTGCATTGTATCCAACGTTTTAAGCTTTCGCTACACTTAAATAATCATTGCAATGGAATAATGGTAATATAACGAAGAACCTTGCGAGACACCTTTTTTGTTAGTTGATCTGTTCGATATCTATTGATATGACATTATGGGTATTCTATTGAAAATTCATGTTGTTTATGATATATAATATGATCATTGGGACATGCATCTATTGCTTGATACTCCATTTCGATATCTTTCATAATGGCACATAAATCTCGGTATGAGTGAGGTAAAATATTTGATGATGGTAACAAAAATTCACCAATCAATCTACAACAAAAAATAATTTGTTAATATAAAGAATATTAATGCTACATATTTCATCCTTTATTTACTAGTGATGAACTAACAATTAAAATAGATGAAAAAAGATGACATATATGACATACCCAACATCCTGTAAGATTGCCATGTTGATAAACCATTCATGTAACCCCCTGCCTCACCAAAGAACAATACAGCAGAGAGAAGAGTTGCTTTGGGAGCCTTCATAAAGGGGGCTTCTCCGTATGTCTTCTCGGTACAAGTAAATCATGAACATCATCAAATTCATCTCGATCATCATGATTATTTGTGCCACTAAATGTGTCATGGATCAATGTATTTGTACCATCATCTTCAACTATGTTTTCTAGCACACGATCATCTTCTTCCATAGGATCATTAACTCCATATTTGATATTCACAGCTCCATGTTCCCCTGCTTGCAAAACCACATTCTCTAGGCCATGATAATCCATATCACAGTCTCTAGGGTAACTCACTTTATAATAATGATAGACACAAATAAACCATGATCATGGATCAAGTGATTTATATATATATATATATAAATGTTAAAATGATAAAACATTTACAAATTCAATCAATATAAACACATGTACAACAACTTACCAATGGACAATAATTGCCCCTTCAACGTGGACCATGCTACCCACAATTTTTCGCTAGGATTAAAAATTTTCTTCGTTTTAAGCCCCTGTAATTATTGCAAGGACAAATATTTCCCATCACCCTTTCTTTTCAATCTATCCCACATTCTAGCAACTGTCTCTTCTTTTTTTCTAGACTAATATTATCTGACATGATTTTTCTTTACCAAGCTTGAATATTTAGATCTTTAAAAAATATCAAACTCACACTCCAATAATTTTTAATCATAGACAGGCAACAAAATCTAATAATTTTGATACTTTACACCAAAAAAATTTGGCATGCAACCACCCCTGCAAAAGAGAAGATAGCCTGAAGTTAATGACCCCAAAAAACACTTTAAAATGGTAATTCCAGAACTTATTAAATTCTGATTTTACTATGATTTCCAACCATTAGACTCCTAAAATCATAATATTGTACTTGCACAACAAAATTTGGAAATGAAATTTTCAAAATGCACAAGTCTAAAAATGAAATCTAATGAGATGTTGCTTTAAAATATGATTTTCAAACCTGGAAGTACAAATTTGACTTCATAAATGAATTATGGAAAAAGACAATGACCACCCTCAACCTAGCTATATCTTCTTGAATTTTTTTTAATTTTTCCCAAGAAAATTGTCCTTAGTTCTCCACAAATTGTCGCAAGTAGAGAAAATTCAAAAGTATAGCAAAACACTATCGCAATAAATAGACGAACTCACTTTTATTTATGTCGACCACAAATTCCATTTTTTTTTATTTTGAATGTTTGTCAAAATTTCGATGAGACTGTGTTCGAACTTTCGACGAAACCCAGGTTCATCAAAATCTCGATGAACGTCAGGGATAAAAAATTTTAAAATTGAAAATTACACATCAAATCCTAACAATACATCAAATTATACATCTTTCGTTAGAAATTTTCATCAAATTTTGTAGTCAAATCAGTTAGTGCTTTATCAATGAAAAAATCTATTCATCAGATGATGGTGACCAAGACACTTTCGGGAATGAAGGAGAAATGGCACTATTCATGGTTATGGAAACTACTGAAGGTGATGCAAAAATGATGATGATGAGGTAGATGTTGTGGAAGAATTGCTTTGTGCTAGAAAATAAATTAAGAGATTGAAGAAGAGAATTGTTGAAGAAGTAAAAGTTAAAGACAATTTATCTCAGAATCTTGAGAAGGTGGAGAATTTGATGGTCATTGACTTGAAGATTCAAGTGGAAGAAGTAAAGAGGATTGAACAAGTTATGATAGAAATGTTACTGATAAGAGACAAGAACTATGAAAAACTTGAGGTAGAATTTGTATCATTAAGGAAATATTTGGAAAAGGTAAACAATAAAAAATTTAAAGTTTGAGAAGAGAGTTGAGATATTGGATCAGATAATAGAAATTCAGAGACCACCACATAAAATCGTCATTAGTTTTACTGATATAGAGAAGAATAAGTTGACTGAGTAGTCTATGAAGTCAGTTGGTGAGAGTTTGAAAGAGTCGAATGGCTATGAAAGTTTAAAATCTAAACAAGTTGTGACAACTAAGGAAAGAAAGATGGTGGATGATGGCTTCATCCAAGTGTACAAATAGAATAGAAGATACATAAGATAAGATTCAAGAGGGAAAGGATACAATACTAGGTTTAGTCATTCTTTTTCTAGTTACCATTTTAATTGCAATCAATTTGGTCATAAGGTTATGAATTGTAGGAAGATTCTAGCTAGAAGAAATAATTTTGTTATCAAAAATGTTTTCGCTCCATTATTTGATTTTAATGATATTTTTCATAACTACAAGGGTGATCCCACAATACTGGTTTACGATTCTGTTGAGGAAGGAAAATTGCAAAAACTCTCCCATGAAAAAAAAAATGGTTTTTTTGGGGTTCACATGAACTAGTGGTTCGTATGGACCCTTAACGGGTTCACTCGAACTCCCCTTCGAGTGAACCATATTAAATGATGGGATCCACCTTTTGGTGCATTTTTAAATGGGTGCTGACAAAGGTACTAGTGCAATTTGCCTTTAACTCCTCCGAAAGCAACCCCACTTGGTTTTGAAGGGTTAAGGAGGCCCAGCCTTTGGTGGTTCAATCAACCCCCTTTTTTTTCCCTCTTTGCACCAAAATTTATGCAAAAAATTCCTTTTTCCGGGTTAAAAGGATGAAAACGGAGACACTTATAGACTCTGAACCTGACGATGGTAATCCCTGAACAAAAATGCTATCCAACAAACATAATTTTAATGGTGTTTTGTTTATTATGTATTTTATTTTTAGTTTGATTAAACATAGGTTTTGTGCCAAAATCAAGCTCTCATTCTACACATGTGGAAAAATAACCGACATCAAAAAAAATGAAAATATTAGTGTATCTAGATATTTGATAGTCTCCATCCAACAAAAAAAAAAAAAATTGAATTTATTACATACAAAAAACTTTATGCTTTAGCCAGTGAATCATGTCTAAATTGTAACTGGTTTGACTTTGAAACTTAATTAAGGAAAAAATATGATATGAAACAAATTCCATGCACTAGACATTGTAGTTACGAATCTAAATTCCAAAAAATTAGAATTTAGCCTTCATAGAAAAAAAGTTGTTAGTCAGTGATGTCACTCTTTAAAAATGGTGTTTACTATATAAAACTAGTTTTCAAAGGAGATGGAAAAAGAAGTGCAATATGATTCCAAATATTTTGAAAATTTTATATTTAGAATCTACAGATAAAATGTCACAAATCACTATTTTGCATCATCTTCAAATTCCTCACAGTTTAGCTACTATAGGTGCCCAAAAGTGAAGATTTAGTTAAAAAAATTAGTTCAATGTCTAGTTTGGCCAAAAATTGTAAACCAATATTGTGGGATCACCCACAATAATTTTGGGCATATTGCAAGAAACTATAGAAGCAATTTTGTGAATCCTCCTATGCCGAATGCAAAAGGAAATAACTTAGTAAGTCAAAGTAGTGAAATTGAAAAGGTGTGGAAGAAGGAACCAGAAGGACAAATATCAAAGAAATCCATGGTGGCTCAAACTACATTACATGCTCAAAAAGAGAAGAATCTATGGATCATCGACAACAGATGTTCAAGTCACATGATTGGAGATAAGAGCAAGTTCATGCACTTCAAGAAGTTCGGCAAAGGATTCATAGCTCTTGGTAATAACTCAGTTGTTAAGATTGTCGATAAAGGTACTTTGAGTCTTGATGGTAGAAAGAAAAAAAATTATGATGTCTTGTATGTAGAAGGGTTGAAACATAATCTTCTAAGTGTAATTCAACTATGTGATAAAGGTTATAATCTCTCATTCAAAGCTAAAGGTTATGAAATCAGAAAAAAATAGTACCAGTTAGTTGTGGAAGGAAGTAGGATTGACAGTGATGTGTATCATCTTAGTGAGGTCAATGGACAAAATTGTTTTTCCATTCAAAGATAAGAGAGTTGGCTTTGGCATAGAAGGTTGGGAGATGTCAATTTTTATGATCTTGTTAAGATTAGCTCAAAAGGAATGATAAGAGTTATGCCAAAGATTAAGAAGCCTCCACCTACCAGCTGCAAACCATGTCATGAGGGAAAGAAGACAAAGACCAGATTTCCTACTAAGGAATATTCTACAACAAAGTCATTGGATCTAATTCATACAAATCTATGCAAACCAATGAGGAAAAAGAGCATTCAAGGTGACAAGTTTTTTAGGATGCTTATTGATGATTATTCTAGAATGATTTGGATTAATTTTCTGAAAAAGAAATCAGAATATTTTGAGAAGTTTAAAGCATTTAAGGTAATGGTCAAAAATGAGACTAGAAGAATAATTTAGTTTTTAAGATGAGACAAAGGTGGAAAATTTAATTTTGATAGAAATGAATAATTTTGTGAGATGCATGGGATCCAAAGAATATTCTACTCCTAGAACTCCTTAGCAAAATAGAGCCATTGAGGGGAAGAACCAGACTATATAGGAGATGGCTAGAACAATGCTAAGTAAAGCGAAGCTTTTGGATATGTATTGGAGAGAAGTAGTTCAAACAACAGTATACATTTTGAATAGAGCCCAAATTAGACCAAATACTACTAAGACACCATATAAACTATGGAAAGGAATATTGGCTTCTAGCAGCCATCTCAGAATATTTGGAATCAAGTGTTACATCAAAAGAGATGAAGAAAATTTGGGTAAGTTTAATTCTAGATCTGATGAAAGTATATTTCTTGGATATTCTATGAAAAAGAATGCATATAGATGTTATAACAAAATATTGAGAAGGATTGTGGAAAGTGTCAATGTGAGTATTGATGAGATAATATAGTCTATTGAGGTTCCAGATGAAGAAGACAATGATGACTTATCTGCAGTAATGATGAAGGATCAGAAAGTGAATCAAAGAATATAGTTACAAAGACTTCAACCAAGTATGTTCAGAAGAAGCACTATGAAGATTAAATCATAGGAGATAAAGATAGTGGAGTTCAGACTAGGACAAGAATTGAGAAAGAAAATGAACAAGTACACTTTACCTTACTGTCAAAAATTGAACCAAATTCTTATGCAAACACAAGAAAAGAAAAAGGTTGGTTAGAGGCCATGGAAGAAGAGTTAACTCATATTAATAAAAATGAAACTTGGGAGTTGGTTATAAGACCTAAAGACAAAAATACCATTGGTACCAAATAGATTTTTAAAATAAAGTTTAATGAAGATGGAAAACTTATCAGGAATAAATCTATACTTGTATGTAAAGGATATACTCAAGTTGAGGGAGTTGATTTTGAAGAGACATTTACTATGGTAGCAAGGGTAGATGCATTCAAAATGCTTTTTTCACTATTAGCATTCAATAATTCTAAGGTATATCAAATGGATTTCAAATATACATTTCTAAATGAACAATTAAAAGAGGAAGTCTATATTGAACAACTAGAAGGATTCCAGTCTTTAGACAAGCCAAATTTTGTGTGCAACCTAAAGCAGGCTCTGTATGGACTCAAACAGGCCCTTAGAGTATGGTATTCTAGATTGGATAGGTATCTACAACAATAAGGATTTAGGAGAGGTAGTGTAGACAACAATTTGTATGTAAAAATAGAAGGTGATCAATTATTGATTGTTGTTGTTTATGTTGATGGCATAATTATGTGCAAAGAGTTATGGGATGCAATGTAGAAATGTTTTGAAATGCCAATGCTTGGTTAGTTGTCATTCTTTCTTGGTTTAGAGATCTCTCAATTAGAAAAGGGTATATACATTTCTCAGACCAAGTACATAAAAGAGATGTTGAGTAAGTTTAAGATGGAAGAGTACAAACTGGCATGTACACTGTTGAACACACTCAAAGACTAAGAGGGGGGTGAATCAGTTTACTCAAAAACTTAAACCTCTCTTAAACTTAGAAACTCTTCAACATAAGATAAACTTCTTAATTCAATCAAAACCCTTAAGCAAATGTAGCAATTAAACCCTCAACAAGATCAACAATCATCAGTAATGAAAGATATAACAATTCTAACCTTAATTAGATCAGCAGCAATGAGAAAGAAACAAAGAACACACACATGAACAAGGAGACCAGATTTACGTGGAAAACCCAATGAGGGAAAAACCACAGTGAGAGATAACTCACAATATAAAGGCTCATTTCCAAAAATACTTGCAAGAAGGATCACTACCTTAGATCAAGATAAAAAAGGACTTGCAAGACTAAAGAAAACACAAATTTAGGTGTAAGATATAGGGACTCGGTGAGATTTTCTATCTCAGAGCAAGATACAAATATTTGGATAAAGATTACAACATTGTAAAAATAACACTCTATTGACTAAGGTGTTGTAGCACATCTGATTTTTTCTTTCCTCTTCACAATGTAACACTAACTCTAGTGGATATTCAATACATTCCACACAATTATTTTTTTGTACTTGTAAACTTCTCCTTCTAGTTACATTTGAAATGATCTTGCATTTCATCCACTGCAACACTTCAAAACTTCAATTAGGTCGGTTAGGAAGAAGATAAACAATGAATTCAACAAGTCGACCACCAAAGCATAATGTGGTCCTATTAGAAGATAGAGAGGACCAAAATAAAACTTGTTACATCTTTCAATGTGATCCAAAATAATTCACACACTAGTGCACATCAATCTAAGTCGACATCAAGGAAATATGTAGAAGAAACGTGAAGCACACAACCATTCAGCCCAAAATCATACGTCCAATTATATTTACTTGATGCGGTGCCAAATAGGATAGGTTAGGATCCAAATCTATCATAACACATCTTCAGTCACTGGAACAAACCCCCAAGCACATGGCACAAGCAAAGAACCAAGCCTTGTCAGCTAGATAGCCATAAATAACTCAAAAATCTAACTCAAGACACAATGTGACACCAAAGAGGCCAATCAACATCATGCAGATTACATGGGGATGATTCATGAATATCCAACAATAATTTTAGACACTTCCTTCAAATTTTCATTCCATCAACAACTATCATAGATCAAACAAGAACATGATACTTCATTCAGGAAGCATAGAACATATAATTGGATGATATAGCATTAACAAATCAACTTGCAGATCACTTCAACACATGAAATTGAAACTAAGACACTGCACAGATGTTGAGAAACATTCACCAATCCGTAGGAGTAGAGACATCAATTAAAAGAAATGTGGAGCATTTCCTAGACCAATCTAGATAACCAAAAACACTACCAACCTTCTGCAATTCATAGAAATCTCCTCAACAACATTGGTGACCAGAAAAGATAAGAGTGCAACATCCATAGAACACTAAATTTGAATCCCAAACTACAAGACCATATCTTCAACAGCGGAGGAATGTGGAGCATTCTCCCAAACAGACTTTAATGCAACTTTCAAGAATATAACCACTTAAGCAACATGTGGAGACTAGAACTTTCTTTTAGCAACACATACTTCATCATGAGTATTAGGAGAGAGAATAAGACATATTGTAGACCTTCAACAACATCTCTCCACTATCATCAATACTTCTAATGATTCCAATCCTCATCTTAATGCTTCTAATCCTCATCTTAAAGCTTTTAATCCTCGTCTGAGTATGTAATTATGAAACCAATATTTACTAATAGAAACCATACTCAATGCTTCTTAGATAGGACATGACATCCAACTATGAACTTCAACAATTCTTCTTAGATAAGGCATGACATCCAATCATGAGCTTCAACAACACTTCTTTAGATAAGGCATGACATCCAACCATGAACTTCAACAACTCTCTCATACATCAATGTTAGCCCAAACTAAATAAACAATGACAACCAATAATAAGTGTTGAGATCAAATACAACTAACAATCAGTGTTGATATCAATGACAACAACTGCCAACAATCTCCCCCTTTTGCATTGATGGCAACACACATTGCTCACTCTCCCCCTTTGACATCAAGGACAAAGGGCCATACACTCTTGCACAAAACAACAGACATTCTCTAACTTTAGGAACAAAGGGAAAAATATCTTCAATTGAAGTAGCATCACATATTCCCCCTTTGACCAATAACACTTTTACAAATCATCAAACTCCTTCTTACTACCAACTTCCCTTGAGAGGTGGCACACATCAATCCAAGAGAAAGAGATATGACATGTATTTATCCCCCTAGAAATATGCACCATTTTATGAATATAGTTAAATCAAGGAGGGGCAATAACCCCTAACTTCTGTCAAAGATACTCAAATGTATCCTTTGAAAGTACCTTAGTGAAAATGTCTACAATCTAATCCTTGGTAGGCACATACTCCATTTTGACTTTATGTTCTGCAACCTTCTCTCTTGGAAAATGATATCGGATTGAAATGTGTTTAGTCCTTGAATGTATTACTAGATTCTGGGAAATATTAATTGCACTTGTATTGTCACACAATATAGGGATGGGTTCATCATAAACCACCTTCACATCCTTTAAATTTTGCTTCATCCAAAGCACCTGATTGCAGCAAGATGTTGCAATAATGTATTCAACCTTTGTTGTGGACAAAGACACTGAGTCCTGATTTTTACTGAACCATGAGACCAATCTATCTCCCAAAAATAATGCACTTCCACTTGCACTTCTCTTGTCATCCATGCATCTTACCCAATCGACATCAGTATAGGAATTGAGAGAAAATTTATTATCATTTTATACCAATCCATAATCTAGAGTTCCCTCCAATTATCTGAATATTCTTTTCATAGCTTCCTCATGAGATTGTATAAGATTAACTTGAAATCCAGCAACCAACATCAATCTTGAAACTTACTGAGACATACAAAAATAACCATATAGGTTCATATAACTGAACTTGTATATACACCAACCAACACAAGTACCAAACATATATTCTACAGAGAAGATAGGCATCTAGAACCACCTGTAGCATATTTCCCTTTGAAACTATACTTGTGGACTACCAATGTATTTGATACAACAATGTAGCATGTATTTAACATGGCTAGACATATCCATAAGACTGTATGGACAAGACATTCTTTCTTAAGGAATGTGGAGAATTCCAACAAGCCTTCATCATCATTTTACTCTATCAAGGCACAAACACTCTATTACTTACAGTTGTTATATCACAAGGTGTAAAGACTTGAGAACTTGGATACAACACCTTCACATATTGACCAACTTGTCTTTTAGTCTACATGACCAAACCCTTTTTTGTAGAGAGAAGCGGACAAAAATACCATGATTCTGCCAAAGAGTATGCACTGTGAATACTTTGACAAACTTTTGAAACTTTCCTTTCTAATTTTTATCTCTATGTGTGGTACACTAAATTGGAATGATATCGATCGAACAAGTGTACCAACCTCCACACACCTTCTACTTCACCAAAATTTTCAAAAGGATTTATTCATGGACAAGATCAATCGATCTAATCAAATCTTCTTTCATCAAGACATCGGACCTTTTCCTTTTCATGGGGCTAAAAGGTTCTGCAAGTGACATCTCCCCCGAGATAATGCACTATCTCAATTTGTCTTAGAATCTTGTATAGAGTGCACAAGTGTAGAATCATCCTTCCTCTCATGGTCTTCCTTCTAGACCTTTTCATTTTCCTTAGCTTGTTGATTATGGGATTCATTCCTTTTTTGAACTGGTGGCTTAACAAAACCATTTCTACAATTGGTTGCCTTATGTCCCACATTGTTGTTGTAGTGTCGTAAAATGTATTCCTTTACATTTTCACACTATGTTTGGGTCCCTTAATTAATTGGACTTAATTAAGCCTCTATTTGGCCCAATTATGCATTTAAAGCCTAATTAATCACGTTTTTTGAAAGTGAAACTTGTATTAAACAATTGCAAACCTTAATTAAATTTCCTTGGAATTGGAGTGGCCTGGATTTAGGTCCTAGGACCTGTTCAACCAAGGGAAAATGGGTCCCCCTTAAGTTTAGGACCTCAATTTTTAATATTTTTTTGGCGAAATTTTTATGATTCAAATTCAATTTGCAATTTTTAGCCTTTGATGTTTAATTTTTGGGAAATTAGAAAATTACCTATAAATACAAGGTCTTTTTATTAATTCAATATCTAGAAGCAAGCTAGAACTTTTTGAGACTTTCACAAGATCAAAGATTATTGTTAAAGGTGTTCAAGAGAAGATTTATCAATATTCTATATCAGCATTCAAGATCTCAAGCATCATGTCAAATTTATTTACATTCATGCATATTTTTGGAGCTAACATTGTGATGTAGGTTTGGTGCAAAGCACCATGTAAACTTCATGCCTCCATGAGGAAATCTTGTGATATTTGAGTCTTCATCATATTAGGATTGTAATGAGGTCATATTTGGACCATTTTAATGTATTTGAATCATTTTATTAGGTTTCTAGGAGGTTTTATGGTCAAGTTTTCAAATATTGTAAAATCTTGCAAATATTGTCAAAATTGCAAAAAGTGCAAGAAATGGAATATGAAGAGTCACTTTGTAAAGGGAAGGTAGTTTGTCGGTTGAAACTCAAGGGGTAGAAAAGATAAATTTTGTAACATGTTTAAAGAGCCTTGTGAAGGTTAGGAAGAGAGTAGAAAATTGTATCTTGAAGATATTTTGAATAAAAGTACCCTATTTTATGTAGATTCAGCGTTTTCCTTGTTGTTTGCAAGTATTGTACGGTTTGTATAGCATCTCTAGGCTGTAATACTATTTGGATTTCATAGTATATTGTGTTAACTTCCAATTGAAAGTGTTTTGAGGGATTTTCATTAAGTTTGGAGTAATTGAGAGCACTTTTTCATAAAATTGTTTTGAAACCCTCATTTTAAGGGTTTGAGAGTCTAAAAAGGGAATAAAAGCCATTCCAATGATGGAGACCTTTGTAAACCAGTGGAATGGGTTAGATTAGAGTGTTTTTCAAGTTGGTTGTGTTTGCAGGTGCAGGGGAAGGAAAATTGCATGAGTTGGGTGATGCCCTAAGTGAGAAATCTCCTTGTTTTAAGTAAAAGTGATGCCTAAAGGTTAGGGTTTGAAGAAAGGTCAATGGTGAAGGATGGAAAATAGTTTAGTAAGCTTATGTAGACCATATCTGATGTGTTTGAGGAATTGGTTAGGTGATTTAAGTTTTGAATTTCATAGATCCAATAAACCCTTGTCCAAACTAGCCTAATTAGGCCTTATAGCAGCAAGACAGTCAAAATTAGGATACTTTCCAAAGTAACCATAGTTGTTTTCCCGATATGTTTTAAAAGGATTTAATGGGTACTTGAATCTGTGTTTATTTTTGGGAAACTCTGCCTTCTTTAAAATTTATGCCCGGTTTTGTCTTTTGGGACTACTACAAGCAATTAGTTCTCTTGGTGTGAGCGATGGTGGAGTTGAAGAACTAGTGTTCTAAGAGAGTTTTATTGTCTTGATCCTATCAATCCCATGATGTAGTGTATCATAGGTTCATTGAGAGTTTGGTGTCTTGAAACCTCCATTTGGTGTATTTGTAGCCTTTGAAACCATGTTTCATTGAAGTGAATTGTGAGTGTTTGGGTGATCTTTCAAAAATTAATGTTGTGTGATCTTTCAAGCATTCAATCCAAAATTCAAGCATCAAGATCAACATCCAATCAAGCCATTTCATGCAAGATCAATACCTTGGAGAGATGTGTTAGACTTCAGTCCTCTAAGGGTTTTTATTCAAGGGTTTGGTGAGTTGCATTATAACATTGTTCATTCATCATTCCTTCCATTCATGTTTCATTCCATTTCAAGGTTTAATTACCAAAATGGGGTTTGACCAAGGCAAATCCCCATTCACCAAAAACAAACAATTTTTCTCTCTTGTGTATGTGCATATTTGCAGGTGAAGAAGGATTGAAGATTGATCAAAAGTGCAATTTTGCAAATTTTTCAAAGTTGTAAATCCATAGAAACTCACTTGCATAATTTAATTCTAACTTTTCAACTGTGAAATCTAGAGGAATCAGGAGCGAAGGATTTTCAAAATAGATTTTGGATCCCTATAGCAAGACCCATTCGTCCTAAGGTGAATTTGTCCCAGAAGGACACTCAACAACTTTTGGTGACAGGTTTTTGACATATTAACCTTCTCAAATCTGCCAGAAGTTGATTGTTTTTGTTTCTCTTATGCTTTAAATAGATGATCCAAGTTTCACATTGCATAGTTGAGTTCATTTACTATTTTTAGTTTTTCTCCCCAAAGTGTTGTTTTGGTAGATTTTACCCTATCTTTGCATAAGGAAAACAACAAGATCTCCATTAAGTTTAACTCACCTAAGGGTTGAAATTCAATACTATCATTGGGGGATCTCATTTTCTAATGAAATAGGAGAAAGATAGGTTCATAGCACCTCACTTTTCCCATTCTATTTTTAGAAAATTATTGGTGGACCCTCATTTTAAATAAAACCTATTTTTCTATGTTTCAGTTGCATTTGTAGCACATAGTATTGTGCTCTAGAACAAATTTGTTCCTCTTCACCTTATATCTGCACTCATGATCCTTGTGACCATAGTTGTTGCAAGCATAGAAATATCCATGAAATAATATGGTATTGTTTCTTTGAGACATAAATGATCTTCTACTCATGTTATCATTCCTTCTTTATCTAACTCTACAATCAACAACCTTATGCCCAAATTTATTGCAAGAAAAATAGTAACCTTGAAAGGATTGATTGAACCGATGGGAGCATGATGTTTAGCAGATGGGGGACTTATAGATCCTTTTCGCTTCTAGTCAGAATTGGATCCACCTTCTTTCTTGCCATTTTGAATAGTCTTTGCATCTTTGGGGCCACTCTTCTTAGAGTCTTCAGTGTAGGCTTTCTCCTTCTTTGTCTCAAGATTTTCATTTGATTTGGAGCTATCAGGATCAAACTTCTTTTCTTTGACAATTTGTTCTTTTATCTTTTCTAATTCATATTCAAAGAGACAATCTCCTCTTCAAGTTTTAAGCTTTCAACAACCTTGTTATTGAGCTTGAAATTCAAGCAATCTTCAATCCTTTTTCCTTCTTCAACCTTTACTTTTAAATTAGAGATCAGACCTTTTTCCCTTTTTAATTTTCTTTCACATTCTTTTACTTTAGCCTTCAATTTCTCAGTTTCTTGCTTTGATCTTTCAAGCACGCTCTCATATTTCTGATTTAGTTCATTTGCTTCATTCAAATATTTCAAAGCAAACTGAAGTTTCCCTTCAAAAACTATTTTCCAATCATCTAAATTGAAGTCCCGGCCTTTAGGTTCTATTGATTCTAGATCCAAATCAAAAGAGAACATGTCTTCATCAATCAAGGAGTCGGACTCCTTACATTTCTCAACATTACACTTTTTGTTAGCAGTATTAAAGGCCACAAAAAGTGTTTCATCATTTGAGTCATTCTCCTCATCTTAAAACGAACCACTCCTTTCCTTGGAATAATGAACATTTTTAACCTTATCTCTCTTGTTACTATCATTTTATTTTTTATAAGAATATTTAGATATGTAAAATGACCAATTCTTCCACAAATATTGAAACATTTTCAAAGGGAAACTTACCTTTATATTTTCCAATGTCTTTCTTCAATCTTCTCACAAAGTTTGCTTCAACTTCATCAAGTTCATCATTATGATCAAGATCCTCATCTTCAATCTTCTTATTGGATTTGAAAGAAGTTTCTCTTTTTGGAACATCTTTTTCAAACTCTCTCATTTCAAAAGCAATAAGAGCACCAAACATTTCATCAACTGAATATTGATCCAAGTCTTTGGATTCTTCAATGGAAAACACTTTATGAATATAATATTTTGGGAGATACCTCAAAACCTTCTTCATAATTTCATATTATTTTACTTCTCCACCAAGATCAAAGATACAAGAGACAACTTCTTGTACCTAAAGCATATAACTTGCAATGCATTCATCTTTTATCATTCTCATAGTCTCAAATCTACTTTTAAAGATCTACATCTTGGCTTTCTTTACTTTTGTATCACCTTCATATATGTTGCTAAGATTCCCTAGAAATCCTTAGCAAATTTTCAATTCATCACCTTCAAGAGCTCTGAATATGCCAATCCATATAAGAGAGCATTCTTAGCTTTGGCATTGTATTCATATAATCTGATTTCAACAAGATCGGTTGGAGTAGTAGGATCAATATAACCATATTTGACTGATTGCCAAACAAAAAACCCTAGGGATTTTAGGTGTCACTTCCATTATCAGTTTCCAGAAAGCATAATTAGTCCCATCAAACCTAAGACCTTTGTATGAACCATCATGTGCCATCCCAGATCTTTGCCTCAAGTTGTTAAGCTTCTTCAGAGGAACTTGGCTTTGATACCAATTTTTTAACACACCTGGAGAGTGAGAGGGGGGGTGAATTAGTCTACTCAAAAACTTAAACATCTTTTGAACTTAGAAACTCTTCAACACAATACAAACTTCTTAATTCAATCAAAACCCTTAAGCAAATATAGCAATTAAACCCTCAGCAAGATCAACAATCCTTAGCAATGAAAGATATAATGATTCTAACCTTAATCAGATCAATAGCAATGAGAAAGAGACAAAGAACAAACACATGCACAATGATACACCAGATTTACGTGGAAAACTCAATGAGCAAAAAAACCACAGTGAGAGCTAACTCACAATATAAAGGCTCACTACCAAAAATACTTGTAAGAAAGCTCACTACCATAGAGAAAGATACAAAAGGAGTTGCAATATTGAAGAAAACACAAATTTAGGTGCAAGATACAAGAAATTGATGAGATTCACAATCTTAGAGCAAGATACAAATATTTGGATAAAGATTACAATATTGTCAACATAACACTTTGTTGACTAAGGCATTGTAGCACATCTGATTTTATCTTTCCTCTTCACAATGTACCACTACCTCTGTTGGATATTCAATACATTCCACACAATTTTTTTTGCACTTATACACTTCTCCTTTTGGTTGCATCTAAAATGATCTTGCATTTATATCCCCCACAACACTTCAAAACTTTAATTAGGTCGGCCAAGAAGAAGATAAACAGTGAACTCAACAAGTCAGCCACAAAATCATAATCTATTCCTATTAAAAGATAGAGAGGAAAAAATAAAAACTTATTACATCTTCCAATGTGATCCAAAACAATTAACGCACTAGCACACATCAATCTAAGTCGACATCAAGGAAACATGTAACACACAACCAATCGGCCCAAAAATATATTTTCAATTGTATTTACTTAATGTGGTCCCAAACAAAATAGGTCAAGACCCAAATCTATCATAACATATCTTCAATTGCTAGCATAGACCCCCAAGTATATGGCACAAGCAAAGAACCAATCCCTATCAGCCAAATATCCACAAATAGCCCAGAAATCCAACTCAAGACACAGTGTGGCTCTAAAGAGGCCAATCAGCATTGTGCAAATCACATGGGAATGTTTCATGAACATCCAACAACATTTTAAGACACTTTCTTCATATTGCGATGCCGCTAACAACTATTGTAGATCAAACAAGAATAGGATACTTCATTCAGGAAGCACAAAACATATAACCGGATGATATACCATTACCAGATCAACTTGTAGATCACTTCAACACATGAAATTAGAATTGATACACTGGACAGATATTAAGGAAACATTGACCAAGCCACAAGGGAAGAGACATCAATGCAGAGAAATGCAAAAGATCAGTATAGACAACCAACAACACTACCAACCTTCTACAATTCATAGAAATATCCTCAGCAACACTAATGACCAAAAAAGAGAGGAGTGCAACATCCACAAAACACTGAATTTGAATCCCAAACTACAAGACCATATCTTCAAAAGCAAAGGAATTCAAAGCATTCTCCCAAACAGACTTCAATGTAGCTTCCAATAATAGAACCACTTAAGCAATATGCAGAGGCCAAAACTTTCTTTTAGCAACACATACTTCATCAAGAAAATAAAAAGAGAGAATAAGACATATTGTATACCTTCAACAACATCTTTGCACTATCAACAATACTTATAATGCTTATAATCCTCATCTTAGTGCTTCTAATATCATCTTAAAGCTTCTAATCCACATCTGAGTATATCATTATGAAACCAATATTTGTTGATAGAAATCATACTCACTGCTTCTTAGATAGGACATGACATCCAACTATGAACTTCAACAATTCTTCTTAGATAAGGCATGACATCCAATCATGAGCTTCAGCAACACTTCTTTAGATAAGGCATGACATCCAACCATGAACTTCAACAACTCTCTCATACATCAATGTTAGCCCAAACTAAATAAACAATGACAACCAATAATCAACATTGACATCCATGACAACCATTGCCAAACATATAATAGCCTTCATCAAGTGTTGATATCAAAGACAACCAACAATCAACATTGACATCAATGACACAATTACCAACAATCTCCTCAAGTGTTGACATCAATGAAAACAACTGCCAACATACACCTATGGTTAATGGGTGTAAGGATGATGAATCTACTCTGGAAAATCAAACCTTATAAAGGTTATTGAATAGTAGTTTGTTGTATGTAACTGCATCTAGACCAGATATAATGCAAGAAGTAGGGATGGTATCTAGGTTTCAGGCTACCCCTAAGGAAACTTATGTCAAGGTAGTAAAAAGGATATTTAGATATCTGAAGGCTACAATGGATTTTGGTGATGCAGTGATAAGGACACAAAACACATCTCACAAACCCTCCACAATATCTCAAGGAAATCTTTGTATAACACATGCTATTAGGCGTTCTTGGCTTACTTTACCATAACACAAGTTGTGAAAATCATCAACAAAACAACTTAACTGATCCTTGGAGGAAATTACATAACATGAACATGACAAATTCAATTCATATTAAACCCTGCAAGCAACCTCAACACTTCAATCCAATGTTCTTCTTGGTAGACTACACCATACCCTTGTAGCCCTGCACTAAGGAATTGTCAATAATATCTTTTTATGCAGACCACAAAACAAGACTATAAGAGGCTTTTGAGATATTTTTTAATCCTTTTTAAAACATATCAAAGATTGAGATAACTTTGTTTTGTAACAACACCACTAAATGATGACTGTCCCCTACCTTTTAGGCCTATTTAGGCTTCCTAAAACTGATCACTTTTAACCTCTTTGTCTACACATCAAGAGAGACTCATTCTTTACTTTAATACTATTCATGACACTTTAATAAGGAACCTTCAAAGGGTTTTTAAGTCCATTCAATATGAAGACTCCAAAATAAACATGTCACACCCAGACTTATCTAGGACTGTCACAGTCCACCAAACAATATTGAGGGAAAAAAGGACTAACACTTGCAATTTTTGATAAAACTTGACTTAACAAAACTTCCAAACACTTTAACACCATATTCAAATTTTTTTACCCATGAGAAAACCCATCTCATCAATCAAAACATTCAATCTTTTACTATTTTATGTCATTGATAGTCTGAAACACATTAAATTCAGTCCCTAGGGCATCAATTTACCATTAGCAAACCAAATCTTCACAACCTACAATCTTGGAATATGAGAGTATACATAAAAATGAAACAGTCTGCAAGTTTTTACACTGTTCCACTGGCTAGTTCAAGAGATTCTTAATTTTGTTAACCCACTGTTTACCCTACGAGGGTTATAGACTTGTCTACAATAAAAATGCAATATCTTCCTCCATATTTGATGAAAAATGGATGAAAAAAATTGTAATATTAAGTAGACTCAAACCACTATCACATCCCATCAATTTGAGATCATGGATAGGTCTATTCCTTCCGTACAGAGCATCAGAACAGGAATAAAGGTGTGGAAAATAGATAAATTCAAGTTTTCTTCAATTCAAACTTCAAATACATCTTCCACCACCCATGCCTCAAAGTCAGGGAGGCTTATTTATGCATTAAAAACCATAACTAACTCAAATAAAATGACTAACTATCTTTTCACCTACTAGACCCTTCATCTCCCATTTTTGCACTTTTCCTTGACAAAATTTACAAATTTTGTAAATTAGACACAATGACCACATAACCTATCCAAATACCTACCAAATGACTTAAATATAGTATAATGGTCTTGAAAGACCTTATTGAATGACCCCAAATCACTCATTAAACACTCATTTACAAATTGGCCTCATGGAGACTTGAATGCAACATGGTGCTCCTGCACCATTTGGCTTGTGGTATCTTAAGAGTGAAAACTTCACTTTGATTGCATACATAGATACATATTGGGTCGAAAGTATAGACGATAAAAAGTGTACAAGTGATGGAGCTTTCTTTCTTGGTGGTATTCTTGTATCCTAGCTGAGAAAGAAATGAGATTTAGTATATTTATCTTCAACATAAGTGAAATACATTGCAGCAATCTCTTGTTGCACTCAAGTGTTATGGATGAAGAAAGACATAAAGGAGATGAAATTATAGTTTGATGAGCCCATTTCCATTCTTTGTGACAATACTAGTGTTATAAATATTTTGGTGATTCATTTTTTAGACAAAAGGTTGTAGACAAAGAAGTGATGTTGGTGATGCATTTAGGGACAAAACATATTTCTTTTAAGTATCATTTTCTGAGACAAAAGGTTGTAGACAAAGAAGTGATGTTGGAGTATATTGAGACTAAGGAGAAAATTGTATAAATTTCCACAAAACCTCTTCCCAAGGATACTTTTGAGTTTCTTTGATAGAATTTGGGAGTGGTTGCTTCCTCCTCTTGAATCAAGAGGAAGCACAAATAGAGGGAGAGTTTTGACTCGCTGCTGCAAGCAATCTTGGTGGTCTTGTGGAATGTTTTTCAATTGGGTAATGTCACAAGGGGAGAAAGAAACCCAAGATGAAAGGAGTGTATCTAAAAGAATCCAAAATGTTATATATTTCAGATGAGTTTTTTTCCTTTGCCATTGATGTCAAAGGGGGAGAAAGGAACCCAAAATTCCATATCTTCAAATGCTTAAAAGCTTTAGTTATATCACATAGGGGGAGTTTTGGATAAGTTTGGATTGGGTTGATGGGCTAGCAACATTTTTTTTCCATCAATGACAAAGTGCAAGATTTTTGAACACATGTTGTCATTAATGTCAAAGGTGTGAAGAGTCGACAGATCAGTGAGAATTAAATGTAATTAGTTATGTCATATCATGTACATGAGAATTTAAGTTTTGGAAGTATTGTGACAAGTGGTGTGATCAATTACAGAATGTTAATGTTATCATTTGCTTTAGTATGATTTTAATATCATCTTTTATCTATTCCAGTTGTCGAAGGTGGTCAAGAAGTATCTACGTGTTTCTAAGGTTGGTTGTTTAGAAATAGGTTGTGCACCCATATACACAGTCAAGATGATTTTCTCTAAATTCTACCACTATTGAATATTATTGTTTGTGTTTTGGAACTAAAGTATAGTTACTTGTGAAATATTATAATCCATAGTTTCAATAGATTAGAGTTAGAGACATGCAAGTTACAAGTGACAAAGTAAAATTTGTGTTTGATGATTGACTGTGTATAATTTTTAGTGTATGTGTCATAGAAGGGAAACATGTGCTAGCTGGAGGAAGCATGTGAAGGTAAAATAGGACTAGTTTAATTCCATGTAAGGAAGTGCATAATGTTATCTTACACTGATAGTAACACAATTGATTTAGGACTAAGTTGACTACACATTTCATATCTTTTTGAATTAAGGTTTAAGTTTGGTTGACATGGATAATTACAAATGGTGTTAAGGGATTCTAGGTTGACATAAGAAATTTTCAATATGTTGGGTAATACATAGTGTGTCCCCTCTCCTAGTGTAACGAGTGGGATTTTGGACCTGGCTTGGTACACGTTTGGTTAAGGAATTTGTTTTTGGATGAATTGTGGATGTTGCAAATATGTTCTAGGTTGACATATGAATGCAATCATCATTGTAATGCATATATATAAATGATCTAGGCTCGTTCCTAGAAGTGAGTGTTGGTGTGTGTGTGCTACAAAATTTAATTAGCAGAGATATATCAAGGTGTGTAAAATAAGTTGAAGATCCTATACACACTGAGAGAGTGTGTTCAGTAGTAGATCAGATTTGGGTTGTGCTGCAGTCTAAGTTTGGAAGGTTCACATAATTTATATCTTTTTGTAATTAAGGTTGGTACCTCATATTTGAGTTGGTGATCAGTTCTTGAGTTATGGGATTGGTGTCTCTTGTAGGTTGGTGCTTACAATTCCTATGGGTTGGTGCCTACAAAATCATTGTAAGTTTTTATATTATTCTTTGAGTCTAGATTTGGACAGTAATTCCAAGAAGCTTTCCTCACTCTAGTTTTTCCCATTCTGGGTTTCTACGTAATTTCAATTTTCTTTGTGTGGTCGTGTACATTTATTTTGCGTAATTGTTTCATCATTAGTAATTGTTGCTTTGATGTTTTAAATTTCATGTTTGGAGAAGTTATTAGTGGTAATTAATGTTTAATCAAGTTGAAATCAAAATATATTGATTCATCCCCCTCTCAATATATTGTATTCCCTTCAATAACATAACTATAAATGTAGGAGCTTATTCTTTCTTGTTATTTTCCCCCACTATTTCCCAAATTAGGACTTTGTAGCAATGTATGGACAATGGCTTGTAGCCTTGGTCATTTAAATATCTTGTTGTAATTCCATCTTTTATCTACCTCCTAAATATATTGCTCTAGATTTGTAGTTCTAGGTAGGGATTATAGCTACTCCACAACCCTTCTTATGCTAGGTGTTTTATAAGGGTGTTATTTCATGGGTATATGGATATTAATTTGGATACAATACAGTACTACTAAAATATTTCTCTATTTTTTTAAATAAAGAATTCACACGGGGAGAGACTAATATGAAATATTCTATGAAAAGGAAAAAGAAAAAGGTGATTTTTAGCCACATCCACACAACACACCTTGTGGGTAATAATGTGATCACCCTACCTCATATATTATAATTCTATATGACTTGAGTTTTGACTTTGTGACCAAGTTGAGTAGTAAACCCAACCATGTTACTACACTTATACCAAAAAATTATAATAGTAAATATATAACTTTAATCATAGACAATATATGGTCTTTGGGGTGCACCTTACACACCTAAAATTGGTGCTCCCTTGTAAGTCCATTAAAGGAAATACCTCACATTTGAAAATAACTTGTTGTAATGCCCCTTTTTTTCACTAGAAAATCTAACTTTTTTTTAACATGTAATTAAGCTAATTAACCACTCTAAGCGCTAGAGGTGAAACACAACTTGATGTGAGCAAGCATCCTTGAAAATTCACTTCCTAACTTAGGTGCAAAAGTTATCTATTCGTAAGTAGTATACTAGGACCACTACTAGAGACTCACCAACCATATGCTCCCAAATACTCTCCTTGGGTTGCCTAGGTTATACCTAGAAGGAGTAAGTATATGACCAAGGATTCACCTATTACTAAATTAAAAGTGTCTAGGGTTCAATTGTGCCCTATAAAGGTTTAATCTAGATATTACCCATAAAAATATTATCAATACAAATATGCTTCCTTAAACTCTCTATTTGAATAACATCATCATTATTATCTTTATTTAATCACACACTTTGTGCTACCATAACATCAAACCCCACATTCATAGGTTTTAAACATAACATTATTCACCTAGCACAATCATTATCACTTATTATTATTATATATGTTTCCCAAAATATTAATATATATATATATATGATTTACTCAAGCATACTACTCTGTAAGGTTAAACATATTTATTGACGATCAAGTTCTCTATCCACATTAAACTTAATACCATGATTATGCTTATTTATTCATCAATACTAATACTACATATAATATTAATGTTAATGTTCATACCATCATTATATATGGATTCTAGCATTTACCCACACGATTAATAATTATAACACCATTTAATATTTGCTCTTATTATCAACATTAACATTTCTTGACAATATTAGTATTAATATTAATGTTAATCTATTATCATTAATATTGAATATAAGTTAATATTAAATCAATTGACACTAACAACTTATATTAAAATTAATGATAATATTAGGTAAAATATTAAATCCATAAATATTAAAGTTAATATTAAACCTATTGACATTATCTTGAATATTAATATTATCAAGGTCTATTTTCCTCCCTATTGATATTAATGTTTATAGATTTAATATTTTTCCATGTTTGGTTAAGAATTGCTTTAATTATAAAGTTTATAACATAACTTTTTCCAAAACGTCCTTGTCTCCCAAATCTATCTCTGAAAAAGAGGAATTGGGTGCAAGCTACTCTGAGAAGGAGGAATGGGATATTGATTTGGAGAATGAGGAGGGTGAGACCTCTAAGTCTTTGAAGAAGGGGAGTAACAAAAGAAAGGTCATTGTCCCTCTAAACATGGCCTTCCTAAAGCCAGTACTAAGGTTGTAACTCTTGGCTATGATGAAGCCAAGACCAAGGTGAAAGGTAAAACCCCTATTACCGAGGATTCTCAGACGGACTCTTCATCTAAATGTTCCAACTACCCTGCCACTGATAGAGAGGACAGATCTTGTTATCCCGATGACCTTAGGGCAGAAGATCATTATTTCGGGGGAGAACATGAGTTTCTTGCAGACATTCTGGCCATTGCTTGTAATGGGTCTATGGATTTCTTTAGACTGATGAGATGGGTGTTTTTTGAGATTAAGGAAATTAAGTTGAAATAGAGGACTATGAGCAGCAAACTTGAAAAACCTGAGTTCCTTGACAACACTGCTAGAGACAGAGTGAAGACCACGGAGTTGTGAATTGAGGAAGAAAAGAAGTATATGGTGGATTGCCTTAAGAAAACTGTTGAAGATCTTGAGAAATTTAAGAGTAATCATGATGAGAAGCTATTAACTTTGGAGGAAAAAATCAAGCACATAAAAGAGTCTATCCAGGTGGTGATGAATACTAGCCATAAGATTTTAAATCAACGGCTAACACTATGGATATGATGGTGGATAGTCTTGAGAATGCTTATCAGGACAAGAATGTTGCGGAAGAGGAGGTGGATAAAGTACAAAGTCAAGAAGGTTATGGTGGACCGTGTAAAAGAACTAGAGCAAACCTTAAGAGAAAGGTTGATAAGGCCTAGGTTAACATCCAGGAAATCAAGAAAGCGGCATAGAATATGAACAAACTAGAACAGGAGGTGGTTGAGTTCCTGAAGAATATGGCCTGATTTTGGGTTTGTTGTTGGATTTTTGTGGGTTCTTTTGTGGTGTTGCCTCTCGGCTAGTTCTGATGTTCTCTTTTGGCAGCTTCCTGTCTTGTTTTATCTTCTTGCTTGGGTACTCTTTCTACTAAATTTGTCTCTTGCTTGTTGTTAAAGGGTTTCAGGACCCCTTCAAAACCTACTTTTTCCTTAATCAAAAACATTAGTGTTAACAATAACAATATGAATATTACAAGATAAATGCACCTTTGTTTAATGATTTCGCGGGCCCACGTCAATTGTTATGTTTTAAGGTATTAATACTAATATTACTCATTTACGATTGTGTCACACCCCACCATATAAACAAATTTATAACTAGCACTTGCACCGAAAGGAGGTGCAATGTTTACGCCGATTGTTTTTTATATTAGTGATAGTCAAATTAAAATACACGTTTTGAGTTATATCTTACATGATGCATGTTCCAAACTTTTTGTTAGTTGGGATAGATTTAATTTTAAATAATATCAAATATTTTCCTCATAAATTTTATCTCATTATTACATCAAAATTACAAGCATGACCGCATGTAAGGTAACCCTTATTAGTTTATCAGCAATCATTTAAGTTGCAACGCTCGCCATGTTCCATAATTATTAATATCATCATTATTATATCAAAATTACACGCATGACTGCACATATTAGTATGCCTGGCAAGGTAAACCTTATTGGTTTATCAACAATCATTTAAGCCGCAATGCTCTCCATTTCATTCTATTTTTTATATGGCTTGTGCACAACCCCGCCGTAAAGGCCTGGATTTCCTTTAAAACTTTAGCTCATAATATAATATGCAACAAGGAAAAGTCAGATCCAAGTCAGGTATCTAAATCTTGAGAACGGTCATCCTATTGGAATAGGGCCACTAAGTTGGTTGTTAAAAAGATATCTACAAAATTCAAGCCGTAAAAAGCAAGCTAATGATTAGTTTTTATTTTTCAACAAATGCACTTGACAAAGAATTAATATAACTTTAAAAATCTGCCAAATTATTTATTCCACCTCCAAGAAATAACATCAAACATGATTTACAGAAGATAGAATAATAGTTACATTTACATTCCCTCTAAAGATCAAAATCAAAGTATCTTTAAACCCAAATTTAAATCAGACATTTATGATTGTTAATGTTGGCAATAACAAAGATGATTTTTTTCTAAAATAGATATATGTGTGTTGTATTAACTTAAATTATATAGAAACTTTTATATGATATAAGAAATATATATAGACTTACACCCTTGTTACAATGTTGTTGTTATGGCAAGTGGTACAAAGCCATGTACATGGATCAATTATTGAATGATGTTTTAATATAAAATTGGTTTCCAAATCATGGAAACAAACAAATTTTGCTTGAAGGAGCACTTCTCTTATTAGAATTAGTACCAAATTATTAGGATAGGAATATTTGAAGATTTATAATGAGCTTGTAGATTTAATAGAAAATAAATAATCACCATGAATAGATTGCATTGGATTTGCTACATAGCTTACTCGGGATTGACCCCTGTTTAAAGAATATGGAAAATACAGTCCAACAAATCAACGCCAAAGCAAATGGGAGGCAAGGCTAAATTGCAACCTAGACCAAAATAGCCCGAAATCATATTGGTGAAGACTTCTTAAAGACTTAATTTGTTTATTGACAAAGTCCTACAACTATTGTTATAATTTTTGAATCCTTCTCTTTAATTTCTAAAACAGGCCTATTAGCTGACTTGTATATAGAACAATATTTAATAAATTCTTATAATTATATTAGAACAAGAATCATAATACTAAGCTACAAATAGAGCATAATATATATTATCGTATATCTACAAAAAGTGAAGCACCAAAATACCTTAAATTGTGTACCAATGGAAGAAAATATCAAAGACTTTGAAGACTCTTCTAGGAGAGAAGGGAAAAGACCTGCAACAAAAGGGAATTTTGAAGCATTGAAGAGGTCTAGATGCTCTGCTATGAATTGAACTAAGACTGTAATTTTAAATACATACATAATAAGTAGTCATAGTGGTAGCAAAGTCTCCATGAAGCTGCTTCTTTTGCATGTTTATTTTTTGAAACGAATACTTATTTTTTTGAGTGAAGCCCATCCTTGTTAAACAAACACATCCACCATCTATATAACTCATTTTCCTTTCCATTTTGTTTTATTATTTATAACTTAAATAGTTGGTGAATCTGTGATTTAAACTTTGTAACTAGAGTTGAGTTTTAGAAAGCACCTATCAAAATACTAAGATAGGTAAGTTGTAGCTAGGACATGCTACTTAATAATAAAGTGGAATAATTATGCTAAAATTGATAAATAAGTAAATATACAGACATTTTAACTACTTTACATGTGATTACATTTCAAGGCCTATGATAATATGGAATTGCATCTCGAGTTTTGTCATATCCAGTGACTCTTAATGGAGGATGTTAGATATTTTTATTCAAGAAATAATTGTAGGGTGCCTTTTTTCTCCCTACCATTTGTGGTTTTCAATAATTTAAATTCAACCCGTAATCTTGGTTCATTTTTGGGTTGTAGTGAAGAAAATTGAATTTCTACATTGGTTATTGTAGCATATCAAGAGAAATGCAAGAGTTTTATGTCATACTTGTCAACCTTGTCTAGTCTCAAACTCATCTGAACAGATGTAAAATGTTTTGTAAAGTTCAATAGTCAAAAGGTCAATTTTGGCCAATAAAAATAGGGTAAATATTTACCCTTTTTTGTGGAAAATGAGGTATAAATTTGTTATTGAATGTTTGACCATTGAATGTGATGATATTTAAGTAGAATGATATAATTCAAATGAATTGCTTCACAAATCTATTTTTTAATTTTCATCATTTATGGAGAATAGGTTAGTACTTAGAAATATGGGACTCATTAATAAGAGTTTTGCTAAACCAATTTTTTTTAGAAAAAAGAGTAGTAGATTCTATTATCTTGATCAAATAGCTTATTTTTGGTCTCATATTTATTTATTTTCCAAAAGTGAAAGATTTTATGATTTGTAAAGATAATTATATCACAATCTAG
The DNA here is from genome assembly GCA_007258455.2 of Sequoia sempervirens. Taxonomy (NCBI): domain Eukaryota; kingdom Viridiplantae; phylum Streptophyta; class Pinopsida; order Cupressales; family Cupressaceae; genus Sequoia; species Sequoia sempervirens. The sequence continues at coordinate 31,906 of VDFB02014183.1, forward strand.
CAAGCAAGATGAAAATAAGGCTTTGGAATGCGAAGGGTACACTTCCATATGCACAGAAAAGACAAAAAAACTTAATACCATTAAATCCTATTATCCCTTTCTATTAGGCACTCTACTAAGATGCAAAAGTTGTAATTTTAAGCTGAACATAAGGATGGATGGGAAAGGCTGCATGTCCCTTGAAGAACTAAAGTGGAAGTGGAAGATAAATCTCCTCTTACTATGGATCTCAATGGCTAAACTAAAGTTGTAATTTTATTACCCTTTTTTTTGTGTAGATGAAAATAAGGCTTTAGAATGCGAAGGGTACACTTCCATATGCACAAAAATGATTGAAAAACTCAATACCATTAAATCCCATTATCCCTTGCCTTTAGGAACTCTTTTGAGACGCAGAAGTTGTAATTTAAGCATTTTAACTACTTTACATGTCAGAATGCAAAAGTTGTTGACCAAATATAAAACTCATGAATCCATCACTTCACTAGAAGCCTTGGTGGAGGAAGCAGGCTATTAATTATGTGCCTCTTCTCTATTGTTGAGGACACCACAAACTTAATGAGTGTTTCAGTTATCGCTCAATTTTTTTATCACTCAATTGATTTTAATTGAAAATTTTAATACTCCATTAATTGTAACAAACTAAAAACAAAAAATGCCCTTCAAATGGGCTCCCATAATTACAGTTCTCTAATGGTTCTAGGTTCGTACCATGATTTATCAAGCTTCTCCTCCATCTCACCCATGACCTTCACTTCATTCCCCCACTTCAACATCTTTACCTTCTACTAAATTTCCTAAGAGTATTTTCTAACTTTTGCAACCAACATAATCCCTACACAAGCTAGCAGAAAAATATGCCTCATTTCTTTCACACGTTGAACTATAGAGCCGATATACTAAATTAGCAGAGAAAACAAAGGATACATTAAATAAAATAGGAAACAGGACCATGCTAGAAACCATAGCACCATGCTAGCAATCATCAAATATCTCTTGTTGTGTATGTTCTCCTCATATGCATCAAGAGGAATTATTAGCCCACCATTATTGGTGTTTTGGATGGCAACTGTTAACTTTTATCATTGGCCAAATAGTTCTTAGTGATGATGCTATAGAATACCTTGTTGGTAAGTTTCTTGGAGTTAATAAGGTTCATTTAACAATTCAAGGGGTCCAATTAACTTGCAAATTTTTAAATTTAACTGCCACTTTGATAGTAACCATTTTATTTTGGTAAAAAGTAATATCATCAAATCTTTGGATTTACATTTATGTGATAAAAAATAGTTGTTTCCGAAGTCTTCCAATCTCACTTGCATAAGTTGCCCTGTATAATGCCAATAATATCTTAGAAACCCTTTAAGTGATCATACTTGAAATGTCAAGGACATTCTAAGACCAAGGCTTAGCTGCTTAGCCCTTCTAACTCAACCACATTCTTTGTGGTTTTACCCAATCTTTATAGAAATAGGTCCCTTGACTAAGGTAATATCTCTCTCTCTCTCTCATCAGGGTTTTTCTCAGCTATTATGTTGAGATTCATTTATAACTATCTTTTTTGTTGTGTTGAATGCTCCTTTTAGATACTAGTTTGTTCATTTTTGGCTCCTTGTTTCCCTTGATTTTCTTTTCTCTAGTTTTGAAAATTGAAATGCAACATTGCTTTAGAATAAAGTAGTCTTAAGCTAGCTGCATTAGGTCTATTGTATCCGATCTTTGTCCTTAATGTGAATCCAAACAAAGCCTCTTAATGGATTTTTCCTTAAAAATTATGTGCTTGTTAGAGAGTTGGATTGTATGGACATCTTTATTTGAAGGGTTTTGATTTCATTAGAACTGCTAATTTTCTCTCATTGTGGTGTAAACGTCATCCAAAGGATGTGTAAGAATATCAACCTATCCCTTTCCCACCATATGAATATGACAGTCACTGGAATAGTACATATTTACTGTTATGTTTCTTAGGCTACTCCATGTACGTAGAATATAAGCTAAGTTCAATGGGTGTATGCAAGCTAAGTTCAATGGACATATAAACACTATATATATATCAAGCAATATGTGAAGCAGATCAACACGTTTAGTTTTTCTAGCTAACACTTGAAGTTAAATTTTGTTGTGGGTGTTGCAGTAATGGCAGCTGAACAATCATAGCATTGAAAGACTCATTCATAGCTTTTTTGGTGAGTGGATGTCTAAAAACGGTGAAGATGAATCCACACATAAGAACAATCCCTCTGCCCATGGTCACACTAACAAGTTCTCTGTTAGAGGAGGGACAGGAGGATGTGCCTCTTCCCCTGATGATGTTGATTCAAACAGCCCCACTGTTCCAGTGCAACATCAGCAAAAGAAAAAGATTGCAACCTTTTTTGTTGTGGAAGATGATGACCATGAAGAGAAAAATGATGAAGGCCAAGATCATGAAGTGGAGAAGTATGTAGAGGATTTCATTGATAAACAGAAGTCCACGCTTGAATGGTTGAATAGTGAATGACTTTATCTTTCATTCATTTTAATAAATAAAAATATGTGATAAATATACAGTTTGTAATTTAAGAGCTAAAAGAAATAATCTAACAATACGATCTCAAACCCTGTAATTTTAAACCCTAACAAAATCTAACAAAGCTAGAGTATGGCTGGGAGAATCTCACGTAGACTAAAATCATGTAACTGATACAGACCTTAATCGGGAACAACATAATGTTCGGAACTACCTCTTAGGGAGTCATTATGCCCTTCTTCGAATATCCTCTGAATTAAGTAACCAAATAAATTCAATAGTCAGACATGTGGATGGGTGTCATTTGAACACGCTTTCACCAACAAAAGCTCGATATCCATGTTATAAAGAATAAGGGCTTATGTAGTTTTTGAAGAAATCCTTCACCTTGCCAGAAAATTGCGCAAATAGACAGTTTATCCGAGTGCATGACTTTGAAGCTGTGCAGATTATTTCTAAACCATTTGATCATCTCTTCCTCTGTCACATTGAAAGGGGGCCTGTCTAAGCTGGGACTAGACAAAGTTGATCTTCACCTGAAATTGCTCCTTGTGTTTTCCTAAAAATCTCACTTTGCCTATGGCGGAGTTATTATTATATCCACCGACCATAGAAGTACCTTCTCTCAGGGCATACATGGCAGGGCCCCTATTGAATGTCACTCTAGGGAAAACTTCATGAATGAGCCCCAGTCCAAAACTGTCATTGTGGCTATCCTGGACAACAAAACCCGTATTCAAATGGAGATGAAATGCTACTAAAGAGTGTTGAATGCAGAGGCAAAGCAACAACATTAGAATAAACCGGTTTCTCTTCTGAAGGAGCTCTTTTTGAGAGGAAAGAACATAAAAAAATTTTATGGCCATGCCTCAATTCACTGCAATCTCCCACTCTGCTAACTAAACGCTACAAAAACCAAGCCAAAAATGAATTCTGATATTGGCGATAAAATCTACCAAAGATATTATAAAATGGGCATTGCAAGTTTTTGCATATGGCGTGGGAAATTCTGCAGTTTCCAATTATGATATATCAGATTGCAGGAAACAATGGTTCAACTGCCCAAAATATTTGGCAAGCAACAACAGTTTAACTACTCGAAAAAAAATTAACCGTTCAAAATTTATTTCCAGGCATGAGAAAATTCCGGTGGGTAAAGCCCACAATAAATAGCCTATTGGCTAATTATTTTCATGTCCATTTTGAATATTGAGCATGCATTAATATCTTCTTACTCATTGTTGTCGTCTTATTGTTAAAATAAAAAGAATGTACCCTAACGCTGGGTGTAAAACTACCATAACCCTAACTCTTGAAAGGGTTTTTAAATGAAGTAACCTTAATTTATTTTGTACAACAAAGAGGCAGGAACAAAGAGCAGAACAAATACTGCTCTCCCAAATGAGGTAAATGTGCAGGATCCCTAGCTTAAATGCACAATTTCTGTTGTTCCAGATTCACAATAGTGTTTTAAGTTGAATAAAGATGTATATCTAGATTTTATTTATTTATTATTAAGAGTAATCTTTTTATGCACAGATTTGCATATACCAAGTAATGTAAATTGATATGAGAAGAGAAGATCGAATCGTATGGTATTTGCATTTTTATTCACCTTTGTTTCAGAACGGGTCTTGGATCATGTTATTCTCTTTTTTTATTGTTTGCTCTGTATACACAATATTTTATACAAGAAAATAAATCTATTTGCAACTGTGTTGGATGTTGAAGGGATAGGGGTTTTAATGATAAGCATGTAAATTTGTGAATATAAATGTATTTATTTATCTAATTTATTTACCCTCTGCTGATGCTCTTTTGTTTTTTTCTTCCTTTCTTTTTCTGTCTTCTTTTTTTTATTAAATTCTTTTGTTTGAATATATATATATATTTTTTTTTCAGGTATGATATTGTATATAATATAACTAGTATACATATATTAAATATTAATATATATAAAATACGTCGAGAGTTATCCTTCTCTAATTTTCCTTTTTGATTGATTTATCTTTGTGATCAAATTTAAATTATTTTTATTATTTATTTATTTATTTGTGATCAATAGTCAAAGGAAGAGTCAGAAAATAAGGAATAGTAATCAAAGTAATTATAGACAAGAAAACAGGCCCAAGATGCAACAATCATGTACACATGGCATAAACCATTAACAAAGCAATATACACGGATATACTTAAATAAAAGATGAAACAAATGTGTGAAGAAAGTAGAATGATCTAATAAAATGAGAACAAAGCTTGATAAATAATCATCAAAATTTTACAAATGTGTTATAGGCAAGGAACAATCGCATTTGTAGCACTAGTCACCAAATGAGACAGTATGTAATTTTATGAACACTTACAATCTGGTAAATATGTATTAAAAATCATTTCTCACAAAACATAAATAAAACACCCTTTCCCTATTCCCTATAAATCATGTAAAGATAGAAGTAGATAAAATTAAACCTTATATATAACCATTCATCAAATTTTCTCAAATGTCTAAGTACTTGAAAAGCTCCATTATGAATAGTCAATAAAAAAATGATATGATATGAAACATGGAGCCTCTCAATCAAAGTACCACATGAAGAGAAAAATACTAAATCAGAGAACAATATTCCATTACATGAAACAAAAGACAGTTTGTACTTACAAGTGATGTTAATTTTGAGTTAGTAGACCCTAAGTTAAAATAGACTTCATGTAGTCTTTTGAGTTAAAGGAATGAGCTTAACCCAGTGACATGCACCATTATTGAAATAGATACCAACAAAATATGGTTTACAAATAGTTGCATTAATTGCGAACAAGGTCTGGATTCAACTTGAATGTGAGTAAGATTTGTGTGCATACAACTACAATTCATATCAGTCATGTTCAACGGAATGGATTATCTGTAAGCATCCTCAACTATATCATTGATTGACTGATGTGATTTTAACACTTATAAATTCAGCAAAAGCAACCACCTCTTTCCCAATAGTTCCTTTCCTTTCAATCTATAGACTGCAACAAAAGAGACTCTTCTATTATGGAGAGGAAAAAGCTAATTCACTCTCAAAAACTTGTGAAATTGAATCTTCTTTTGCAAGAGCTACATAATTGACAAGGGCTCCTAGCCTAGAATGCTCCCTTTTTCCCTCCTTGCTTGCAGACATGCCCTGTCGAACAAGAGTAACTCCATTTGTTCCAACTTTATGCATACCAAGTGAGAGACGTCGATCAAAGGAGTTCCATTTGCACCACTCCTGTTGGCTCATGAAACAACACCTTTCTTTGAAGAAAGTGTCCTACTTGGACTTAGCCTTGAACCAAACATGCTTTCTTGTTCAGTCGCCAGTTGTTCATGAAAACATGTTTTTGATCTTGAACGGAACAAGAGTTTTCCTTAGCATTCAATAGATCAACGACTAATCAAAATTACTAAAGGGGGTGACAACTAAAAAGTTGCATACCCTGAATCTTCGTTTCTCCTCTTCTCTCTCTTTCCTTAATAGAGTGTATTCATCCAACATTGCCAAGAGTGGTACCTGTGCAATTTTTCCAACAATAAAAAGGAAACCTAATTGATCAGTGATAACATCTTTTGATTGGTAGCAAAAAACCTTCAGAGATTATTAACTTATGAATATAATACAACCTATCATATAGGGACAAAACAATGGTTACTTACTCCATCATATAAAAACGTAGTCTTCCTTTCATCTTCCCAAGACCTTGTTTTTGCAATCAATGTATCCACAAGAGCTACATTCAGAACAACATTATAGTTGTCATAGATATGATTCTTGCAAGAAGTTATGACTCTAATAAATAATTAAAACATAATCATCTTGCGCTAGCACCTACCAGGTATTTTGTTAACCAACACTCACGCTCTCTATGCACGTTTTAGATTTAAATGAGCACATTAGCTGGAATTGTACTGATTATCATCCTATAGAGCAAGTAGTTTAAAGTTCAAACCTCAAAGCCTACTTTTAACTGTAATTTTTCATAATTATGCCACATTGAGAAGTAAAACGTCTGACAGAAATAGGAAAATGATTAAAGAGATCCACAAGACTCAGACATTTCAAAAGAATTGGAAGAACAACAATTAACTCTGTTAAACCGACAACTTCTGACAGAAACAAGTGAAAAGTGAAAACTAAAATAAAAACTCAAAGGATGTCAAAATTACCTTGTTATAGTCTGCAAGCCAGATTTCCTTTCACAAACTGACATCCACTTCTCTACCTTCTCCCTTATTTCCTTTCTACTAAGTGCCTCTTCTTTTTCCTTGGAGATTTTCTCTTCCATGCTAGCAAGCAACTCTAAAGGATTGATATTTCCTTTATAGAAGATCCAAGGGAATCAACAGATGTTCTAAACAAATAAAAGAAATAAAGATCCAAACACATAGACCAAGGCAAACAAACCAAAATCAACCAAACCCATCAACTTCTCTTGTGCAGACTCAGAATCTACTTCCATGTGAACCTGTCTATATATCTCTTCAAGCTCTACTTGCTTCTTAAGTGCAAGCTCTTTCATTTTGCTATATTTTAACTGATCCAATCTCTCTACTTCAACCTTAATTTTCCAGACCATAATCTCTATTCTTTGTTTTAAACGATTTGCTCGCAAGCATATTTTGAAAGATTAACAACTGCAATATTATTCAACTGAATATCAAAATCTATTACCACGATATCTTATATAAAGATTTTTAGAGACAATAGAAATAAAGGAAAACTCATGCGAATAGGCTACATGAATAAAGAAAGCTAAACAAATCAGCTAAATAATGGAAAGATGGCAAAGCATTGAACTGGTTTTTAAGCAAAAGACAAGCTAAAAATCGAAGCTAAAGCTAAGAAATGCCATTTCTAATGAGTGACTGCCAACTATACACATCAAAATAAATGCAGAGAATAAAAATGTACAAGACTCATTGATGCCACTGTAGGAAGCCTCTCGACTTAATTAAATTCTAATTTCTACAATTTATAAAAAAATAGATTATTTAGTTTTTAAATAATTAATTAAATTGTAGTGATTATCTATACAAACGAATTAAATAAAATTTCATATTCATTTTATATTTAGATATAAAAACAATCTTTCTATTTTATTTTTTCTTGTAGTGATTATCTATACAAATGAATTAAATAAAATTTCATATTCATTTTAAATTTAGATATAAAAACAATCTTTCTATTTTATTTTTTCCTCTGTTTGCATGCAAATCATTTCATTTTCTAAAATGATACTTAAAAATGCATTTAAAAAAATTATAAAATCATTTACATAGGAAAGCTTTTGATTTAAATCTCCTAACAATAATGACTAAGTTTTTTCTTTCAAAAGATAAGAAGATAAAATTTAAGAGTGGATATGGATTTGCATGTCATTTGAACGTCAATTTCTAGCTGAAGAGTTTTTCCTTACACATTTTTTTTTGGTGGATGCCATTGTAATACGCCTCTCAACGTAATAAACTAGAATATTATAACCATACTTTTGATGAATATCTATATTTATATAAAAGATTTTTATTTATTTTATTCATAAGAGAAATTTTTATTGATTAAATTGAAAGCGTGCATAAATGGCCAATGAATGGCATGAAAATTTGCATCAGATAGGTGCATACACATCTCCTTATACTAAGATGAAATATGGACACCAATATTGGTGTGAGAGCCCAGTTGCAATTTCATCTAATTTAATTTTGACTGGAGGGATTTTGTTTTCTTACTCTGTACTTCCTGCCAACCCTCCCCATCCACTTTCTAATTCAATTTGATGTTGTCCGCAATAACAGCCTGAGGTGTACTCCCTCCACCCAAAGCCAAAGAATTCCCCACACCCAACTGAAGGTTGCCTAATGATGGGTTTAAATTTTCCTTGTCTACATGAAGATGTCTCTCTTGTGCCAAACTCACTGTTGAAGAGAATTTTGAAGAGGTTGTGTCTTATCTTTCTCTTCCCCAACTTTTGGGGAAGGCCTGGACTTCTAAAAGGGTGTTGATTTCACCTCCTCCTTTGTTGGAGCTTTGATTGAGTAGTGATGAGGTAGAGCATTGTCCCACCAAGACTGCAGATCTGAATTTTTGCTTGTTCTGGAGCAAGAGTTGGCCATATGACTAGTTTCAAAGCATATCTTACAATGGAAGGGAAACCCTTTGTAATCTAAAATTTGCATCCAGTAATGATCTGCAAACTTGAAAGTGATATCACCAGGAAGATCTCTTGTGACATCCAAATCATCTAGGATTCGAGCAAAGGTTGTGTGGGTAAATTTCATTGTTTCAGAATCCACAACAACGAAGCTTCCCAAAGAATTTCCAATGGCTTGGAAGCAATCCACAAACCAAAACTGTAGCGGGAGATTTGGAAGATGAATCCAGACAGGTTTGACAGAGAAGGTAGTAGTGGTAGGGTTAAAATCAGGAAACCATGGCTTGAGAAGGAGGCTTTGCCCCCAACACCATTTTTCTTGCAAAATTGCATCCCTGTTCTGAATACAGTCGAACACCACAATAAAAAAAACCCCGAGCACAAGGGTAAATTTTTGCATTACCTTTAAGCGTTGGTTGTCAAGCCCTTGAAATCCAATCATACAAATCTGGTAATTTTGGCCACATGCAATTGAACTAGCCTATCAAACCATTATAAGCAAAATACTATTCACCAGCATCAACCTCCTTTTTTAACTTCTCCAAAAATACCATAATGGGAGAAGACAATGCCTTTTTTATGAGGGTATTTGGACTGTTCGTGGGAATTCCAAACCCATTGGAAACTAATTTTCCCTTCAGTGGTCGAGCATCCCATGTTGCTAATTTGAATTTTTTCCCTTGACTCGAGCCAACAAGCATATCCCTAAATGATGGGTTGTCCCCATGCTTGGGACCTGACGATTCCTGAAACCCAACAACCAGTTGGAGATGCATTGAGTCACCCGCCAAAACTTTTCATGAGCATCAAGCATTTGAAGCCCTAGCTAAACTAGGGCACGAAATTATCGGCAAAGAGGGGACACCACCACCACCGAAGCCAGGCATCGAATCCCTCGCTTAAGCCTGCAGAAACGTGGTGGGCACCTTCTTATCATCACACAATCCACTGCCAATTTCATTGATTGCAGAAGGATGAAGGGAGCCTTTGCCTCCAACGACCCAGCCATTAATGCCCCCGCATGCAGATGAAAGCACAGCATACTAAACCTTATGCCCTTGTTTTCCTTCACTCCCCATCATGCCATGGTGTGTACACACAAACCCATAGGCTTCACCGCAGCCATTGGAAGCCTTGTTCTCACCAGCAATGCCCGCAACAATCGAAACCCTAGGAACGTAGGAGCTCGGCAACGCCATTTTTTCTAAAAGAATTATTTTGATTGTTTAATTATATAAAAGAATTATTTGTAATATATATATATATATATATATATATATTCATCCAAATGATTTATCTAATAATCTCTTTCTTAAATTTGACTGTTAGATTTAAGGAATAATTTTTGGAATTTTTTTTAAGGACTTCGTCATGATTATGTAATATGAGTTGCATTTTTATTTTTCCTTCTCAAGATTATTAGTTGGTTAATATATATTTAGAAATTTATATTATATTTCCCCAAAGATATGTTTAAAATTTAGAAAGTAATATTTTACAACTCTAGAAAGTAAATATTTTTACAACCTCAACAATTGATTTTTCCACTTATCCAAAATAAACATATTATGCCAATATATTAGTTGTCTTTAAAGCAAGAACCTAAAATAGTTCTATTCTAAAACAATATTTTATTCATCAACTTAATATATATATAATTCATCAACTAAAAGATCATATTTCTTACTCTTTAAAAAAAATATAATTATATATGTACTAAACTTGCTTCAAATGTGTTCTACTATAACTCTCAAATATTTGTAGTTTAAAAATTATTGAAAAAATTACAAATATTATTTTTATTCATATTCAATGACTTATACAACTAAATGGTTCCTAATAATTTAGAAATTAATGGAAAAGACTAAATCTCACATGAAAACTTATATTGTTAATGATAGTTGAAGGGTATCATTAACCATATTCAACACACATATTAACTTCACAATAATACAACTTTCCTTGTAAGGTTAAATAAAAACCGTTCCTTCATTGAATACCAAAGGAGACACAATATTCACTTAAATCTAATTTCCCTAACAAAAGTAATATCATTGTCTAATTCTTGCCACAACCTAGAGATATTTTTACTACAAGCATAATCATGAGGAAAAGATACAAGGATAGGGTCTCAATATCCTTTCACAATCTATATGCCATATAATATGAGGACCTTTTAAAAAGTCTTTGGCTGTGTTATCCCTTCCATTTACAAAATAATAGTTGGAAACATATATTCCTGTCATTGAATAAGAAATTATTTCATTCCATTTTTAAGAATATAAACATGAGAATTTAAAGAGGTATACTAATGGACACAACTTTCTCTTTTCATTCTTTTATTTTACAACATAAAACTAGTTATTTCATATTGTAACTAACATTTGTGAAAATGAGAATGACACACAAGTAATTTGGGATTGCTCTCCACCCTACCATAATGGAATTATGAAGCCTCTTTGGTTTTGGGTTCTAGCCATACCTCCGAACAAGAAACAAAAGACTACCAATGATCTTGGTAAGAAGACTAAAATAATAGCTTATCTACAATTTTCTATTTACCCTTTCACCAAACAAACTCTAAATTCACATACACAAAAACTTGGGTTATTTCCCACTTGTTTTGAAAGCCATAACAAAATAACACATCAACAAATTTTCTACTTGAACAAATTTGATAGAAATGAGAAAAAATAACTTATCTTCACAATTTTTCCCTTTGAACACCTCCTTCATTTGAGAGAGCTCTTTGTTGCTCTTCCAACTTTTCTTCTCCTCTTTCCCAAACTCCAAATTCAAAGAAAAGTTCTCCAAAAGGAGAAGTGACTAACATCTATTTCCTTTTTTCCATCCAAGTATATAGGAATTCAACTTGAATTCACTTGAATGAGAGAGAGACATTTGTCACTCTCTCATTTAATCTTTCAACACATATCCCCACAAATTCTCACACATGTGAAAAACTTTTGGTGAGATGAAGAATGTACAATGACACTCTACCCAACATCCCTTACAAGGTGGCTTCACACATGTGAAAGTTTTGATGCTCTTCCCAAGTTCATTAATGAACTTTGGGGAGTGTGGTGGGAGAATGACAAGTCACTTCTCTCAACTCCCAAGAACCCAAATTCGTCACACTCTTTCAAGTGGACTTTTGAAGGGTCATATCATGCCCCAAGAACAAGGTCACATGTCCAAAGGGTCCCCCTTTCATAGGTATAGGCCCTAGGGGTCTATTTTTGCACTAATATCAATAAAATTGACCAAACAACACCCTAAAAAGATCACTTTAAAGGCCAATCCGAAATTTAAGACCTAACTAAGGATTTCAAAACCCTAATTGCACTTATGCCCTTAAATAATTGACTTAATCCAATAAAGGTCCACAAAACAAGCTTACACTAAACTACCAATCATTAGAACTTTAAACACAATTAAAACTTACACAAAACCCTAACTACCTCTTAGGTCATAGGGTCAAAATTTAAAACTTCAAAAGATTATTATTTAACTTGAGTCTAGATATTTCTCCCTTTTTACCCTTGACATTACTCTCACATGTATTTTTTCAAATATATGTTAGGTTAGAAATATAACAAATACCTATTCAAAATATCAATAAGATCAAATTCAATTGTTAGTAAATCATAATACACATATATATTCATTTCATTTCCCTATGAAAGATGGAAACTTTGAGCATGCATGAAATAATAATGAAAACCTAACCTTAACTAAATAATTTATTTACACTACTAAATTTACTCTTGGACACTCCTTCCTCTAATAAAATTCATCATGCAACTTGATATTTAATTTATATAATTTTTCCTCAAATTATCCTACCTTAGGTATACCCCTCATTGATTATAGTTGTCCTTTAAATTTACCTCGATGGTGCTTGGCTAGTGATCCTCTCAAAGTCTTGCTTTGTTCCTAACTATTATCATTTTCCAAGTAACATGAAACTTATTAGCGAGATTCAAACCAATGTTAGGTACACAAAATTCCTTATCTCATATCGATCTAAGTGTATTCTTCATATAATACTTGTGTTGGAAGATGGTCAACGCTCCCCTCGGGATTCGTGACATGGACTAATTGCCTCCCGTGGATCCGTTAACTCTAGAAGTTATAGTGGGCATTAACAGGTCAATCTTTTGGTGCAACGACAATCATGGGCCAACAAGTGGTATCAGATCCAAAGGTATCAGGTTTGAATCCCCTCGGGTAACGTTGAGGGGGATTTTGTTGGCAGATGGTCAGTGCTCCCCTCAAGATTTGTGACAAGAACTAACCGCCTCCCGTGGATTCGTTAACTCTGGCAGTTGTATCAGGCATTAACAGGTCAATCTTTTGGTGCAACGACAACTGTGGGCCAAAAACTTGTTCAAGAATCTAAACATTATCTACTCACATTCATTCTTAATAGTTTACCCATTTTCATTTACTAAAGAGAATTTATCACAATAATCATTTAAACTAGTTCATAAGAAAATCAAAATATTAAATATGGAATTGGGTTAAATCATCAATTTATTCATCAAACAAGAATAATTGAACTTATCAAGGTGTCATGTAATTTATAGACGGGGTTGGGCCTCACATCCCCCTCCCCTTAGATTGGACCTCCTCTTGGAAGTTGTTAAGGTTTGGAATCTTAACTCGCAATATGGAAACACACATAACCAGTTAATTATACTAATTATCTTACCATATTAAAGAAAAGTACAAAACATTAATTCATCAATACATGTGTAGGGACATCACTTCCATAATCCAATCGCCTAAATACTTAGAACACAATTTTTCATCATAAAACATTTATCTGATATACTCACAATATAACAAATACTAGTAGTCATCCATGTAGTTAACATTTTTGATAAAAAAATACACCAACATATATCCAAATGCATTATCATCCTTGGATACCCTTCAAGGTTCCCTTTTGCATTATAAAAATCACTTATGATGCTAGAAACTATTTTTGTTCCAATATCAATTCATGTCTCAAGGAATATTAACTTTGCATCATTTGTTGCTATCTTTCTCACATAGTTTATAGGTATGACACATCACATTTACTTGCAATTTTCATATGTACACACAACAATAGCAAGGATGTTCTTCTGAATCATGTGTGCCTATCCTCATACAAAAGATGCTCTTCCCAAATTGGGTGCACCTATCCTCATACAACCACACAATTTACAACACAAGACTCACACAATGGGGTTTACAAGGATGGATATTCTTAGATACTATAGCCGCTAGGAAAGATGGTCTCAAGGCCCTTATCTAAGGACCCCTCCATACATTTCTTAGTACCTTCCCCTTGTTTTTTTAAGGGTGTTAACCTCCAAAAGGAAGGTACAACAAGAACAATCATAGAACTAAGGGAAGAATGGATTTATGACCATCCCATTCCGGTCCCATTTGCAACCCCTTTTTACAATAATTCCCCAGCGCATCTACTCCCCTATATGACCTGCCAGGGAACCCCACAGGATATGGAAATTTTACATGTGTCACATTACACCACATTTTTTAGCAGTTCACAATCAACAAGAAAGCCTCAAACCAATAAATATAAGATCATAAACCAAAGTTGTAATAAAATTCCCATAAAAAGAGAAAAAAATATAAATTCAAGAGATAAATTAAAATAAAGATCAAGTGTAGCTACATTGCAACATTTCAAATCTTAATTCAAAAAAATGAAATTAAATAAGTCCTTGAGGAAATTGGACTATGACAATTTTTCAAATGGCTAAATAGTTTTAAGAAAGGAAATATAAAATTCCATACTGCTAATGTGTAATAAAATAAAACATCAGTAAGAAAACCAATAATTCAATATTTCAACAATAAAATTTACACATTACAAGCACCACGTGACTTTGATAAAGCCACCTAAGGGGAGGAGGGGAATGGTGGTTCTCTAACCACAAATATATAATATCATGCAATAAAATGGTGGTCCTTGACCACATAAATATAAGCACACAATATTATGGTGGACTCTTCCACATAGTATCAATGTTTTGTATTACTGTAGCATCCAAAATCTATAATCATAGGTGGGATTAGAATCCCCATTAATATGGTCCACATAATCCCATCCTTTACCCATGGGTTACAAATTTCAAGAGTAGGTTTGCACTGTGAACCAACAAGTGTGGCTCTAATATGTGGGAGGAGTAGGTTTGGAACTACATCCTAGGAAACCATATAGATTCCATTGGAGGTCCTCTTCTTTCTCACCCTTATTTACACTAGTTGGCATCTCACTCCCATAAGGGGGAACCATACACTAGGGGTACACATTTAACATACAAATAAGACTAACACAAAGGAATACATCACATTTCATTTAATTGACACACTTACACACTTAACACATTTACATAAACTCACAACTCTCTAGCTTACATAAAGGCCATCACAAAGGGCACACATATGTGACCATACTTGATGTCCACTCACTGTTTTCCCAAGTTGGATACCCTGTATCCCATACTTGGGGTAAAACACATTTACTAGTTTCACTTCACATGTCATAACACAGTACACTCTATAAAATTGACCATATTATAAAACAAAAGCAATGTATTTAAATACACTTTATTTTCTTTAAACAATATTCACTCTGCTTCCCAATTTTGTAAATATCTACACACTTTTCTTATGTAAAATAAATTGCTCTAGTGATGCACAACTGTAGCTTAGGTATATTACTCTATTTTCCCAGAATTACCAATACATGGTACATCACACTTTCCATCTTACTAATTTAATGTTCAACATCACCTATATGATCAACATTAATTTTCTATATTCATCTATACCATACAACTATATTTGTTATGTTCACTACTATATCTATTTGGGTAATTCCACTATAATTTTCACACATGCTAAAGAATGTTTACTACTTAATTAGGAAGATAGTCAACCATTTTCATTTGAAACATTACAATGCGAGAAAAGAAGGAACACTCAACACATACAAACACATGATAATCGTAGAATGGTAGTTTTCACAACTCATTAACATATATAATATATTTTTAAACAAATCTTGCATTTCACTACCTAAGGTTGAATCATTTAATCACATGTTATGATCATTTTCATAGTCACAATTATTTCTAACTTCCTAAGGTACAAGGACATATAATGAGTAGCAATTCCTACCCCTAAGTTTTATCCATTATGTTATACATATATATGGTTTTTCCCTCTAGATTGCTAGACAATGGTATAGAAATGCACAACATTAGTTGATAGTCTCTCTAGTCAGTTTTTAATGTCCTTATTGATATTGCTTTAACTCTAGACTCAAATTTTGATAAGATCTCTTCACAAAGGTTTTATTTGTTAATTACTAGAAGTAAATTATTTATACAATATCTACATCATTTTTCACCAATCATAACTTAGTTGTAATTTTCTACACATTTTCACCTTTGAATTGATTCATTTTTCTTCTCTTGCTATGTTATTCCATCGATAAAATAATTCAAAGTTTTAGTAGTTGTAGTTCTATTAAATTTACTAGGTCTTCATTTACTTGCAAAGTGTTAGGATAACTTAAAGTTTAACCATTTAATTCAAACTAAAATATGGTTTTGACCACTTTTAAAAATTGTATTTACTATGCATTGCAAGGCTTTTATCCTTAGTTGATGCCATCATACATGAAATTTCTCTTCCCAACCATAAAGTGAAATGTTTGTTGCTTCATGAGATTAACCATTATACACTTATATGTAAATCAAGATCTTTGGGTAATAGAATAGGGCCTAGAAATTTCATGGTCAAGGTGTACAAGATTCTTAGTTCATGCGTGTATTAATACCAATTTGCAAACAAGTCCTTAATTTTGTTTTTTCAAACAACCTACACCCTAAAGGTTTAGTTTTAATCTTTGTCAAGAGTTTAAATCTAACTATATGGTTGCTTAAATTCCTCATAATACATAGTTCGAGGGTTTTCTATTATTCCATTCTTGTTGTCAATTTGTTTTAATCAATTTAAGGGTTTAGAGATCTAATATTATTTAACCACAACCTTTAACACATCAATCCCCTTTAGAGGTTCATATAGTTCCTTCCTTTATCTAGTGATAAGTCTTCAAAAGTATAGTTTTTATCCTTTGTTTATACTAAGGTTTCTATAAGAAAATGTGTTGCTCCAAAAACAACCATATTTTTAAGAAGTTACATTATTATTGTATTTAAAAATTATAGTCGTAGGAAGCCAACAAAATAATGTTTATTTAATAGTACATCTCATGATGTCTTATAACACTATTTATGTTCTTTATAGTGAGACTACGCTTCAAATACTCGACTATACCTTTTTAAGGTTTAGGAAAATTTAATGTCAAAGACTAGATTAATATCATAACCCTTGTTAGCTAGACTAAGTCATCCACCTTCTTTACTTAAATCAAGGGAACCTGTTTTGTCTGACTTATTCTTAAAGATCAAATGCTTTCAATTAAACATTTATTTGGATAATCAATTTCGTTCAATCTTAGACCATTGGGTACATCACAACTCTAACTAGATTGGGTAATAACCACTATATTTCTCTTTTCAATAAGAGGTAATTTCTCTAGACTTTTCCTATCAACATGATAGTCTAACACACACAAGGAGGTTTGCACAATTATACATGCACACACAATGTTTAATGCCCAATTTATTCCCAGAGTTCCCTAGAGTTGCAACCTAGGGCTCGGATACTTCTCCAATATTCTATCTAATATCATGATAATAAAATTCCTTTTTAAGTAATTATATGGACCAATAAAATTCCAAAGGTGTCTCTTATCTCCTCCTTGATACCCCTACCTAATTTTTAAATACCAACACCATGCAATTCAAAAATAACTGTAAATTAAGGGAAATTTATAGCAATTAACTTTAATAAAACTTAAAAGAAATTTAGAATAGAACAAGCATGGAAAAATTGATAACACACCATATAGCACATAACAATGACTAAAACATTGTTTTACCTTGAAGAAACCTTGAAATGGGTGAAAACTCCAATAAGAGTGACTCTAGAAATCCTTAGTCATTATATTCACCAAATACAAGAAGAAACTTGATCCAATTGATTAAAATTGATCTCACGGCCTTTGAATATGAGCTTCATGTTCACCAAATGTTTGAAACTGTATGGAAAACATGTTATTCAAACAGCTCCAAGTTCTAACACAAAAAACATCAAATCCCCAAAGTGGTAGCCCAAGAACTTTATTTTTCTTCATGTTTTGTATTCATGCTTCAATTCAATAATTTTCTATTAAATATTCACATGGAAGTGGAAGAGAAAGATTCCACAAATGTTCCTTTAACTAATGACAAAAAATGAAATACACTTTTTAGTAGCCAATAGTTACATAATTGCCAAGGTGAATACAAAATTGTTGAGGTGGTTATGCAATCACATGTTGATGATTGGTGATTTTAAAATTGTCAAGGGTGTTATAAATTACCTATTGTTTGTAACAAGGAATTTTATCATGGATTAAAAATTATTGTATTTCTCTATTTACTCTATTTTTTAACTTCTATGGATGTTTCAAACTATCCCAAGGTCACCTTTAGCACTAAGAATTGATTGTTGGCATCAAAATTGTTAATGCGGGGAGAACATGAGACAAACAAATTATATCTAAAAGTGACAAACATTTGTTTCTCAAATTACTTTTCTTGATTGTTTTATGGACCTCACCTCCCCACTAAGGAGGTTTTAGGTCCCCAAAATCTTAGGAAATCATCAAGTGAGTAAATTTCTTTATCACATCCTTAATGTGATAACATTTCACTTTAGTTGGAAATTATCCCTTAAGATCAACCAACCAATTTTATTTCTCCTCTCTATGGATCCTCTCCTCCCAATGTATGTCTTCTCCCAAGTTTTCTTGGTTGTGTGGAGCATGATAAGCTAATGGAGACAACAACAATCTTTCTTCTTCAATTATTTAAGGATCAAACAATCTCAAGTTCTTATTGTTCACTATTGAGTAAAATGCATGTATGAAGGAAAATGATTGGGTTCATTGAATCCCTAGTTTAAACTAAATCATGCCAATTTTGGGTTTTGTCAATGGCTATTTGCAATAGCGAAAATAAGTCTTTTGATTAAGAACTCTTTCTACTACAAAATCAAAATATAAATTTTATGAAAAACCTACATTACTAACATCAAATCAAATCTAGTCTTAATACAAAATTCAAAACATATGAGAAAAAGACCAAAAATAAAGTAATATCAAAACGTTGGAAAAATAAATTTAAACAATGCAAATGCCACATGTTAAATTCTTATAGAGTATGTATGCACTAAATATGGATGAGAAGAAAATCTAAAAGGAAAATTCGGTTCAAAAGTTAACAATTTCTAAAATAAATTTAATTTAGGAATACCACATAGATTATCCTTCCTCCTTAGGTTGAGTGGGTGCTTGCTCCTTTCGAATGAGATTAAAATTTGATTAAAATAAAAATTTTACTGAGTGTTCAATTTCTTATTTTTCAAATAAAAGAGACTTATAAAGCTCTAAACTAACATATGTTTTTGTGTTCTCTATTGTTTATGGATTCTCTTTATCCAAGAGTTAGAACAATTATTCTTTATAAAAAAACATCACTAACTAATTTTCCTAGAATCAACCATTACCCAAGGAACCAAGCCTACATACATATTCCTACATTATAAGGGTGATGACATGTATTTCTACTTAGATTCCTATTAAACAACTACTTGTTCTTACTACCTCCTCTAATCTCATTCATCATCTAAGGAACTAGATTTACATGCCCATTCTTATGGTGATGACCTATATTTCTTCTTATTGTCATAACAAAATGTCTCTTTCTATCCTTTTAGGAGACAAGTATGGGAAATTGTTAGACCAATAATTTTGACCACATTAAAAAATTTCTTTTGTAAACCTCATGCTAGTGTAGTCTACCAACTCATACCCACTTTCTTCCTTCTTATAGTTATGTTATTTTTAATTGATTGCATTTCCCAAAACAGAGCATGGTTACCATGCCTACGAATTATGGTACACCTTTAGAGTCCATCCAAGTTGAAAAAGTGACCAAAATAGGGATTGCGATTCTCTTTGGAGTTGATTGGGAGATGCCTAGGATTTTTCTAAATACTTTGGATCCAAATTTGAATGATTCCTTTAAATATAGAATACTGCAAAGTTAGTTTTTTGTGTTCCAATAGGGGCTCAAAATACTTCAAAGCTTGGTCTTCAATGTTGGGTCATGCTACCCAATGCTTCAATACCTTATATTCTATTACTATTTACTTTGCATATATAAAACTATTGCATTTATATACTAAGAAATATTAGTAACATCAACAATTCAAACTACAAAAACTTGCAAGGAATAAACCACATATATATGCTATATATTATATTAAATCATTCATAAGTTCTTAAAATTATATCTAAATTCACTTTAAAACTATTCATGGAAAAGAAAGGGATTTTACTTTTTTACCTTACATGAGATAGTTTGAGGTCTCATCAACAAATCCAAACAAAAAGTATTGTCCACCTATTCCAAAACTTGAAATGTATTGAATTAGGACTCAACTTTCCTTACTTTCCCTTGTAATCTTACTCACCCATGTACAAAAAAACATGATCTCTACTATGAAATGTATGCTTTTCCTACTAATGTTTGTATCGAGTGAAGATTATCTTAACATCTTCTAAACATAGAGGCATCTGCCAAACCTTATCAATGAATTCTATAGCATTGTGGACCTTTGAATCCATTTGTTATTTTTTGGATATGAATATCCCATGGTAATATCTAAAGGAGTACATGGAAGATAACCATATCATGCCTCAAAAGGTGAAAATATTTTTGAAGTGTGGACTATCTTATTGTAAGAATGTTGTATGTATTCCAAGTTCTCATTCCCTAATTTTGGATACTTATTGTTGTAACCCCTTATAGCTACACAAGATATTGGTTTATCACTATTGTTTGACCACCAGTTTTGGGATGGAAACAATTAAATACTTCAATCGGGTTGTTGTCTTTACCCACAAAGAACACCAAAAATTCCTTGAAAATCTAGAATCATGATATGAAATAAAGCTTTTGAAAAATCAAAGTGAATCCACACACAATTAAAAAGAAAATTCACTACATCATTGGCCTTAAATGTTTTTCTACAAGGAATGAATGCACACATTCTACTAAAATAATCCACCACCACAAAGAGATAATATGCCCCTCTTTGATTCATAAGTAAACCACCTATAAATTCCATGGAGATGATCTTTGATGACTTATAAGGTACATGTTATGGTTCATACAACCATAACCATTTAATAGTTGGATTTTCTTATGCCACACAATTTGCACCCTCTAAAGAAATTTGAGACATCTACTTGCATATGAGTAAGAAACATAGATGTGAATATTATCCAATATCTTTGTAGAAATGAAATGGCCAACTTTTGATGTATGATCCTCATGTAGTAAAACCAACCTCATTTCTTTTTGCACATAAAACTTGCCAATTTTGTAGAGAAAACCATCTTGGTGAAAATAATCCAAATTTGGCTCTAAATCAATAACTTCACCTCTCATGGTTTTCCTATGGATTTATCCAAAGTCTCCATCTTTCTTATAATCATCCACATATACCTATTTGGTGAAGGGTTAAAATTAAGAAAGTGCATTAACCACTGAAATAAGAAGTGGCCTTGACAACATATCAACTACTTTGTTGATCACGCCCCATTTATATTTAATGATCAAATGGAATTGTTGCAAGAACCTCATCCACTTCCAGTGCCTAGCTTGTTGCAATTTGGTTCGAGATTTCAAGTATTGAAAAGGTGATGCTCAAAATTGTAACTATTTCCTTTCTCATCAAGTTAGGTGCTTGCACTTCTTCATTGCTTGCACCAAATATTATAACTTATTTATTCATAGGCACAATATTTTAGTAAATCCCTATAAAAAATATTTGGATTATAGTAAATTTATTTATTACCTTGCAATAGGATAATCCCCATATAATAGTCACTTGCATCTATTTCCATCTTAAATGTTATTGTAGATTTACAATACAAGAACAAGTGCATAATTGATTTTATGCTTCAACTCTTCAAAAACCTTTGGTCTCCATTTATCCTATTTTAAAAAATTATTCCCTACAATGGCATGCAAACGTCTTGTTATAGAAGAGAAGGCCTTAACAAACTTTCTTAAGTAATGCATGGCTCCCATAAATCTCCTATTTTCAACATCATTAGAAGGCCTTAACCAATTCACTATGGACTTTTTCTTCATTAGATCAATATGAAGATCTTCATTCCCAACCATATGTCCTAGATATACTAGTGATCTTTGCGTAAACTCACACTTCTTCCCATTAATAAATAGTTTATTCTTCAAATTTTGTATGACATTTGAGATGCAACAAATGTTCCTCATATATTATCCATAAAATAAGAATACCATCCAAGTATTAAATGACACAACGATTGATAAGTGGACTTAATACCTCGTGAATGTAGGTGGTGCACTGCACAACTCAAATGTAAGTAAATTATCCACTCATACAATCTATGGTTTTTCCTAAATTTTATTTTCCAAACATTCTTCTTTGATGCAGACTTGGTGATATCAAACCAAGCATGATAAATTATATGGCATGTTGTAATTGGTCTAATAGATCATCAATCCTCCATAACAATACATTTTATTGACAATGATCTTGTTAAGATCTCTATAGTTGATACACATCTACCAAGTTCTATCTTTCTTTGATAATACCACAATAAGAGAAATACAAGGCGAGGTGCTAGGTTTAATCACTCCTTGTTCTACAAGTGATTTTAGTTGTGCTTTTATTTGGTGGCCTTCAATAGGCTTTTTGATTAGTGTCCTATAGTGGAAAGATGAAAAGTAATAACTAGAGCTTATGTGGATCTATAAATTCTATAGCTTGGTTTGTAAATAAATTGGACCATAGAGAACAATTGATGATGAAACATAAAAGCTAGGAAAAATATGCCATATTATAGGTTATTAGCATTACAATTAGCTTCATTGGTGTATTGTACCAATCCTAAAGGCTCAATGTGCAACACCTAGATCAATCAAAGAATATGGAATTCCATCACATTAATGGAAACCATCTTCAACAATAACTTACACCAACCTAAAACTCATCACATGTCCCTTAGCATGCTTCACCCATTGCAAACTAATGTAGACTCAATTAAATATTGGAGTGAATGCTCTAATCAATCTTGCAACTAAACAAATGCAAGAGGACCATCCAATCACATTAAAGGGAGCCATAAAACAATTTCTTATTATGGAGAAACACAACTTGTGAATAAAACTCTAGAAAAAAAAATCCACTTTAGTACAAAAGCTACAAGCTCAACCCCACCTAGGCCAAGTATAATTCCCAAACAAGATAGCATCCTTAACTTGCAAACCACTCCTTAGCTACATGATAAAATGTGTCAAATAAGACACCAAGTACCAACCAAGAAAATCATGCCCATGGTAGCTAATACATATCTACATTCCATCCAAGATGGTGTAGAGAAAAACATCCCTCAAGATACTCCAACTAGCACACAATTATTGAAGCAACACCGAACATCCCAATTTGTGGTTGTGTGAAATTTTGTGAAGTGTTTGTTGTTGCATTAAACCATTGGTTAAGAATATAACCAAATAAATGACCAAAGAGGTACTCACCTACTCCTGATTCCCAAGGAATATATGCACTCGATGCTCTCAAAATTTCCTCACAATCGTATTAGCTCCCCTTTGATCACTTAGTAGTCATCTAACCAATATATAGAGTTTTGGGTGCAAGTGGAAACACAAAAAGTCAAAAAATGAAGGCAACATTTCAATGTGGTATGTTTCCATTGTAAAAAATCATCTTTTGATAGAGATGAATTTGTAAATGGTGCATTCAAGGTGAATTCATTGCAATAGATGACAAAATCACCACTTGCAAAAATTGGTGATTTTGCCTAAGCTCAAAAATCACTTCTATTTGTTGCCTTCAAACTTGTGCTTTGTCATCCTTGAAAAATTTCAAACATTCTCAAGGTTTTCTTGGACTTGTACATCAACATATAGACTTTGGATCATGGCAACATTGATATCCTTATGAAGGTATGCAACTCTATTGACTCTCCAACTAAACTTGGATGTGTTATGTGGATCATACCTTCCCAATGGGGATGATTTTGGTCCCTAAAAATTTAATAGCCTAGAAAATGAAATGACCACCAATTGCTTATCACAAGATTTTTATAGACATTTCCCAGCTTGATTATTTATAAACTTGCAAAATAGTATGCAAGAGACACACCTTCAATATGTATAATCACATGTGCTACCATTAAACAATCGGAAAAGAAAGCATAAATTTCAACTAGAGTGTGTAACACATAAGTAACTCAAATGGCATAACCCAAACTACTTGGTTCCACTCTCCAAGTGTGGAAAACACACTTCTATTAATAGTCCACACATGGGCCACCCTCTTAGAAAATTCTTAGAACCATGAGTATGTTTCACTTTATCTATAATTCTTATTACCTAAAAAATACCAGTTTTAGAAGACACGTTGCAACTCCTTTGTGGGTACATTTAATATCCAATTCTATACTTTGGAAACAAAATTAGACAACCTCTACATATAATAAGATGTTAGAAAACCCTTAGGCATAAAAAATCCATTTTTATAGCTCTTGATCTATAAAATCTACAAGCATATTCCTCAAATCAACTAAACCAAAGAGAACAATGGATGATAACCTGTAAAAGCTAGGTTTATATTTTGTCGCATCAATCTCGATGGCTCAATATGAAAACCTAGATCAATCAAAGCAAGATGGAATTCCATATCACATTTAATGGAAACCACCTTTAATATTAAACTTATACCAACTTGCTACCCATCACATGTCTCTTATCATGCTTCAACCATTTCAAACTAATTTAGTTTCAATTAGATGTTAGAGTGAATACTATAATCACTATTACA
>VDFB02014184.1:0-103348 GCA_007258455.2 Sequoia sempervirens
ACAAGGCCAACTAACAAGTTTGCACTAACACTAAATCAACCTCATGGATATAGACAATCCACTTCTGAGTTATCTCACTGTAGCCAATGGGTAGCTAATCCACCAATTGCATAATTTGAAGATCAATCACAACAAATGTGCAAACCCATCATTGCACTGGAAACAACAAAAATGAGATCTCAAAGAGAATAACCATGCAGACAACATGACTCAAACACTAGATCAAGACCAAATTTAATTTACCAATCATGTCCACAACTCAAGCACCATAGTCTAGGAACGCAACAAACAACACCACAAAAAGGTTAAGTGACAAGTCACTTACCAACACTCCCATGTAGAGGGCATCACACCTCCTTATACGATGCATAAATAATGCATGCAGAACTATAACTATCTCATCCAACAATTCCCCAAAAGCTAGCATCTAGAAAATAGTTTAACAGCTCCACAAAACCACAAGTTTTTCCTTGATTGTGTAAAACCTGCAAAACCACTGTGTTTGAGAACACCCATTTATACCCATATCCACTTCACATTTGGATGAATCAAAATTCTGAAACATAAACACCATAACAGTTAAACCAAAACAATGGAATAACATGATTATGCATAACCATAAATTCTTTAAACAAAAATCTATAAAACCCCTCAAATCCATAGAAGTTGAATTTGAGTGATGCAAGTACAAAATATCCTTGAAAGGAAACAATAGTTCAGGAACTCTAGGCCCATATCAAGCCAAATCCAAAACCACCAACATGCACATGCATTCGAGAGAGACAAACTATTTCAGAAGCTTCCAGATCATCCAATGATCAACTCCATAGCCTACATGCAATTGGGGTACTAGTAAAACTATGCCTTCCAATACCAGGACAAAATGCCCAGCATAAGAACATTTCTCCATAGATGTGAAACAACCCAAACTTCTCCATATCAGGAAGGAGCCCAACACATAGACACCCAATATGAAAACTTTTGCTGCAATACAACCATGAAACAAAATATTCCACCCCATGCATCAGGGTTATACGACTTCCAACTCACAATCTTCAAGTCACATCATTTCAATATGACCAACTCAAGTTTCTCCATCTTCCATACTATGTGTTGTCTCTTGGAACTCAAACAAATGAGCAATAATTTCTACTCACCAAAGGATCAAAACATTAGTTGATTCCTTTAGATTTCCTCAAGCCTGTCACTCTAAGAAATCTTCACAGAAGGAATACCTAGAACCAAAAACACTAGGAATTCTTACATGCATCAACATGCAAGCACATGCAAGCCACATGTGAGTCCACACAAGTACATGCAACTCACACACCTACACATGCAAGGAAAAAAAATGCCAGAAGAAGGCTCTAATACAACTTGTTGGGAAATTTTGGTCATCTTAGAATGAAACATCCAAGAACAATAGCTCCTTCGGTAGCTTTTATTTCATCAAATCACCTCAAAGAAAAATTCTACTATGCCACAAAGTTGAATCAAACATAGTTCATTTCCCACATTGGCCCTTAGAGAAAAGTTAATGCTAATTAAACTAGTTCCAAACAACACCATTAAATAGATTCAATCACAAAGAACCATTAAACATGAGAGATGGAACATAAAACATGAACACATTGATTTAAGTGGGGAAAACCCTTTCAGGTAAGAAAACCCACACTCTAAAAGCTAGATCACTATTGTATTATTTAGCAACATAATACAACTACAAATATAATTTAGGCTCTAAGCCTTTATAGAGTTTATATCTTTATCCAGCCAAAGAGAATCTGACAGCATAACCCTTATTCTATTTCCCTCTCCTCATCTTCTTGCAGAACATTCTAGGGTTTTAATAACATTCATTCTTAGCCCTAACCCTAGTTACAACATTCCAATAGGAAAGGGTTCGGTTCAACTTCCAATGAGTAACTACGGTAAACAGTCAAGAGCATTGCATATAGTTAACAAAATATCAAAGAGTCAATTGCTCTATCCACTTCACAACAACCATGTGAAGTGAGCAATATATCACCATATCAATGGGATATCTTATCTCCTCCCACCCCATGTGGTCCCCACTTCAACATTATTACCAAGTCAACCTCATCACCATATTGGTGAGACAACAAGTCATCTCCCACCAATATAATGAAGTCACACCGATGTTGTCCATATCAATTTTTTGTGGTCCCTACTACTGAGTCAACATGGATTGCACCAATTATCACTTCCTCCTTGATAGGTCATGTCCCACCATAGTCATTAGTCCATTGAGGAGACCTCACTTTGAGTCCCACCGACTGTTGCAAGTCTCACATATAATAGTTCCCATTGGTCCATCAAGCAGACAAAATTTAAAGTCTTTCCAAAGTAGCCACATCCCACTAATGAAGCACCAATCACTAAATTTATCAAAGCATGAACTTTAGAACATCATGTTGAAGGTTGCAAAGTTCTTGAAACCCACGACATGTTGATAACAAAGAGAACCACAAAGTTGCTAAGTCATGAGGCTATGAAATTTTAGAACCATGTGACTTAAGTTAGGAAAACTTGAAACCCAACAACTTAACTAACAAACCATTTCCCACCAACAGGATTTCAATTAGATTAGTAACTTTTTCCTGGTGATATTCTACTCTTTGTTTGATAATGCAAAGCCTAAACACTAGTATGTTTGAGTCACCATTTCTTAACAAGTGGGCCCTATTCCAGTGGTTCCTACTCTAGTGGCTTCTACAAGCCAAGCTTCTACTTCTACTACACCTCCAAAAGATTTGAACACCTTGATTTGAAGTATGAATAATGAACTAGTATCACTAAGGAGGTATTGAGCTCAAAATAATAGGCCTTATCTACCTCAAAATTAGGGTTATCAACAAAATAGGCCACCTTATCAAGGACAAAGTCAATGGAATCATAGTAATCCCATGAATAACATGCACACACCTACAACCAAAAATCCTAAGGTGTTGGTCCTAGTGCAAAATAATATAGCCCAAGAGCAAGAGTGGTGCTACCCTTGTGAGCAAGCTCATAATCAAAATGCTTGCCAAAATGGAGAGTTTGTGCAAACTTTAGTAGTTAAAAAAAAAACCTCTACCTCAGAGTAGCAAATTGGCACAAGCCAAACAACTTGTAATAGTCAAATTCATACACATGAGGACTCCTCATTTTTCATTTGGGGTCAAGAGGATTTATGGGGTGTAAATCAAGTAGATGTTGATATAATAGCCTAGAATACAATATCAAAGAAAAGAGCAATGAAGGGTGGCACATCTTCAATGGTTGGGCAAGCATCAGTCTCTCAACAAACTCAACCAAATGCAAATGTTGGACCAATAGGTAGAACAACATATGTTCCAAAAGAAAATCAATCTATAAATAGACCTAAACAAGTGGTGGAGCAACCTAATATTGCACAAATAACAAGAATAGACTTTGTTGTTCCAAAGGTTCCCTTTAAAGCCAACCAACTTCCTTTTAACATAGTGGAGAAAATGAAGAAATCCAATTTGAATGTTACTATGTGGGATGCTCTATCTATCCCATCACAGCGAGATTTTCTACATTAGGATTTAAAGGAACATAAAAAAATGGGTGATGTACAAGGAAAAGAGAAAGCCATTACATCAATCATCCTGATGCAACCCAAAGAAGAAGGTAATTCAAGAAAAATTAGTAAGCCACCTCCCTTCTATTTTTCTCTAATTATTGGAAATCGTATAGTGTATAATTTTATGATAGACTCAAGGGAAAGTAGTCCAGTCATGCCTAAGGGAATTGTTGACATGCTTGGTATCAAGTATGAACCGATGGATATAAAATTTTTACGATTGGATGTGTAGATAAGGGAAAACTCAGATTTAGTGTTTAATGGAAACAATAAACTAATTAGATCTTATCAAGCACAATAGAGTACAAACTAGCATGAAAATTAAAACAAGAAAGCAAAGCAAACCAATCTCTAGGCTAGACTTGATTTATCTCCATTGCTCTTCTCCACCTGTGTGAGAATGTGAGATTTTGAAGGGTTGACAATGGAGGAATGTTGAGTGCTCATTCTTGCAGCATAATGACTTGAAAATGACAATGACAAATAGAAAGAATGATAGATAAAAATAGAAGACTGATTTTGACAGAGTCTGGGTGCTAGAAGAATCAACCTCCTAAATGGATTGTGAGAGGCCGTATTTATAGAGACGTGACGTTGACGAAGATAAGATTTGACAAGATTCGACAAGGATTTGATTTTTGACAAAAGAGGAAATACAACGAGATGAGATAAGATGTCAAAAAAGATAGAAAGATTTCATTTCCTATTTTAAAGGAAATAAATCTCAAAAAAGACGAGAAGATAATTGATGAATTATCTAATTAAATAAATTAATTAGATTCACACGAGTTCAGTTTTGGAAAGAAAGCGAGAAGATCTTTTTAGGATTTTAGAATTAAATAAATTTTGGATTTATTTAATTAACATCGAATTTATGATTTCATTAATTAAATAATATAACTTATTTAATTAACATTAGAAGTGATTTAATTAATTAAATAATATAAATTATTTAATTAACATTAGAGGAAGGGAATAAATGAAATTAGTAAAAATAAATATGTTTTATTTAACTAATTAGACGATGACATGGGTACCTAGGACAAAGCATGCTACAAGATGCCTAAATGATGTAATGCTGAGACAGGTGTTGCAAGAGGACAATTTTGGGTGTCTGCATTTTGCCCCTCTTTTAGATGATGTTCGAGATGATGCGATTTGTGTCAAGTAACATCATTTCAAAGAAACTAAGGTATGGATAGAGGAAAATGGATAATGATATTCTGACATGATGATGCCCCCTCAAGAGGATAGGTGGGTTGGACAAACATGGGTAGGCTCTCGAAATGAAAGGGATGGGTCAAGAACTAAAGATGAAGGAATGGATGATACGTTATGCTGCAACGAAAGATGAGCAACCATGATGTTTGATATAGCACTAGACGTTATGCACCAAGATATAAGGACCAAGGTGACGATGTGTCTCATGCCCCAGCGTAATACAACCTTGTCTAGACGTATGAGGAAAGAGGCTTAGAGCATTAAATTCCTAATGCACAAAAGGTATTATGTGACCTTAGATGCAAAGGATAATGCAAAAAGATATTCCAACACACACAAGATATGAATATTAGCTGGAATGATATGGATTTGATACAAATGCAAGATAAAATGATAACACACACA
The DNA here is from genome assembly GCA_007258455.2 of Sequoia sempervirens. Lineage (NCBI taxonomy): Eukaryota > Viridiplantae > Streptophyta > Pinopsida > Cupressales > Cupressaceae > Sequoia > Sequoia sempervirens. The sequence continues at coordinate 5,240 of VDFB02014184.1, forward strand.
AGCAAGCAAGCATGCACAAATGATACAAAAGCAAACAAGGTATTGCCCCTGTCAAGTTGTAAACCATTGATTAATTGACTGATTGATTGATGATGGTGACTAATGATGATAGTGTTGTCATTGTGGGGAAAGACATACCCCTAGATCAACACAAGGATGACTGATAATAGATAGATTGACTTTGATTGATTGGGTTTACAACAAGATTAGGATTAAGACCAAAGGATGTGATTGGATAATTTGAAAAGATTGATCAACTTGATTGATATGGATTGACTTGCATTTGAATTATTGCTTGAATTTTTGTTGGCTATTTGATTTTTTTTTTTGTATTTTTGGGGATATTTTGAATTTTTTTTTTTGGACTTTTTCAAATGTTTTGAGGTGTCAAAGGATGAAAATTTGAGTAGCCTTTGTGCTAGATACCAATGATAAGGGGAAAACCAAGTCTAGGTGCAAGGGTGGGTGATGGGATAAGGGATAAAAGGTTAATGATAGATGGATGGTATTGATGTATGCATCATAAGACAGCAAGGATGTGATCTCCAAAGACTATGTCACATAGGAATAACATGCCCTATTTTAGGTACAAGACTTAGGATTTTTCTGGACAAAATTTATGACAATAGGATAATGACATGATTGGTTTAGATAAATGAGGTATGTCAAGAGATACTAAAAGCATGTTTCAACCTTTGCCCCTATATCCTTATCAAGATCAAAAGAAGGGTGGATGAATGGACTCAATATGATTGGTATATAGGATGATATGACATGAACATGATAAGTTGGATAGATAAGACATTGTACCCCCAAGTGTAAGTGACATAGAAGATCAACCTACACATGATGCCTATTTGCTAGGTTTTCATTATGGTACTTATCCAAGGCACCTGTTTACCAGGTTTTCACCATTGGACGAAGGGATTTCTCTTTACTCTTTTTTTTTTCTTTCTTTTATTATTTTTGACTTTTTGACTTTTGACTTTTGGATAGGAGGGACTTAAGTGTCTAGTTGCATGAAGGTGATAGTCCCACTAGGGATGGATGTCATTGCATGGACCATGTCAAATGTCATTATGCTCATAGATGTTGGTAAGGGATGACATGAAAGGAAGATGGAGTAGGTAGATGATGGATTATGATGTGGCATTATGGAGTACAATAATGGATTATGATGTGGATTATGTCGGGAAGATGATAGGGATTATATGGGAGTTATGCAAAAGATGAATGGGGAGGCTTAGCCAAAAGCATGGACCATAGGAAGATGATGGGGGAGATATGTAGGATAATGAGTGAAGGATGAGTAGAAGGAGTTATGTGGATTTGTTGTGAAATGGAAGGGAACCATGACCAATGGTTGCACACATTGTGATAAACTTTGAAGCTTTTGATGGGAAGGTGGTGTAGGAAGCAATGGAGATGGGTGATGAAGTTCTTTAGGTACCCACATAGACTTAGTATTTTTATGACTTTTATTGGGCTTGTGGGTTTTCAAAATTTGAGATTTTTGGATGGAATGTGTATTTTGGATGGGAGGGGATGGTTGGGATTTTTGTGACGTGAATGCCTCGTCTAACTTGGTTTCTTTTTTCTTAGGGACCCAAACCAATTTGTTTTTATACTTTTCTTTTGAAGGTATGGGATTATATAGCTTTTTAGATGAACTTGGCTTTGACTTTTTTCCATTGTATGCTAACGCTTTAGGACCTTTAGAATTTTTGACTTTATATGTAGAGGCATCCAAATTTTTATTTTTGAATCCCATGGGGTAGATGGAATGAGTGGAAGCTTTATGTTTACACAATGTATGCATTTGTTGGTCATGACTAGGATATTTAGGATATTTATGAATGACTGGGGTATTAGGTGTTGGAAGTAATGGTGGAAAAGTGGATGGAGGGATATTAGGAGTTGGAAGTAATGGTGGTAAAGTGGATGGTGGAAGGTGTATGGTCACATGCTTTTGACATTTGTAGGATGACAGTGGTGGAATTGAAACATATGTTTTAGGCGTATGATAGGCTTTATGATGGAAAGTGGACTTAGGATGCATGGAGGAAATACCAACATCTTGAGATTGGTGTCCTTGAGGTGTATGTCCAAGGCCATAAGAGCATGGAGGGACTTTGACATGGATGGGCTCCAAAATATCTTCTTCATGAAGGCCTAAACCTTTACCTTGGTGGTTCATATTTTGCAGTGTGCAATGGACAATAGGACTAGGTGTAGGTGAAACACTAGACATGATTTCCTTATTGGATGGAGAAGATAATGGTTTTTGTTGTTCAAAGGAGGAACATTCATGAATGAGGGTAGAAAGACCAATAGGAGATGATGGTGGACTTGCAATGGGGTCGATAGTGGGTGATGGAGGATCATTAGGATCTTGATTATCATTTTGTTCACTTAGATCCAAGATATTTGTTTGATCTTCTATGTGTGCTTGGGAGGAACTTGTCTCATCAAGGGAAGTGAATGTTGATGGATCATGGATAGGACTAGGTGGAGGTGAATTTGGAATATCTTTCTCATGGATGGGTATAGGATCAAGTTGCTCTTGGATAGGCTCTTCATCATTATGGATATCATCTTGATCATAAAAATGATATAGATTATGGACGGGTTGGATGAAAATGATTTGATCTTGATTAGGACTAGGGCTTGATGTTTCCACATGCTTGGGAGTAGACTCTTGATATACCTCTTGGGTTGCTTGAATGGAATTGCAAGGGGATAACTCTTGAAGAGACTTGACATGTTCTTGATGGTCAACAACATAGGAGCATGAAAGAGGGTGACTTGGACTTATGAGGGGAGACTCTTGACTTGGCTCAAGGGGTTGAGGATGACATGGTTGACTTGAAGGACTTGGCATGACATTTGAGGACTCTTTGGTATGTTCAAGTATATGTGTTGAATGACATGGAGAAAATTGATTCCTTGCTTGTAGCCCTTGGGTCACATCCTTTGTAGGTGGATTGGTGGATTTATGTAATGCCATCAATTTATTTTTTAAATCTCTAAATGTAGGGCATTGATTTGATGGAGGATTAGATGATGATGGGGGTAATGAAGAGTTTGATTGGTTAGAAGGTAAAGAGGCCGATGAATTAGGACTTGGACATGGTGGCTTATGGATAGGCATTTGATTGGATAGTGGTAAGGGTGTATGAACCAAATTGGTGTTCCCCTTGTCAAAGGTGACATTAAAACTTAAAGGCTCTTGATTTTGTTGCCAAGGTGGACTTGGGATCTTATGTTCTTGTTGTGATATGGGTGGACATGTTGATGTGGCATTGTCATGATAGATAGATATGTTAGGTTGGCCTGATGATGAAGGTGACACATAGGATTGGGGTTGAATGTGTTGAGGTTGAAATGGTGTTTGAACTTGTGATATGATTTGTTGTTGTAATGATGATTGAGGGGTTGTATAGAATAATGATTGTTGAGAGGTGGATTGATGTGGATAAGGGTTGACATTAGAAGAGTTGTGATAGGTTGATGAAGGGGAAACTTGATATGTGGATGGATGAGGTTGATATGATGATATAGGTGACACATAGGATTGATATGAAATGTGTTGATGTGGTGATTGGACTTGATAATGTGCTTGTTGGACTTGAAAATTGGCCATGAGGTATTGGATTTTTGCTATGAGTTGTTGAATTTGAGGTGATTGGTTTGTTTGAAGATGTTGGATAATGTTATGGGTGCTGTGAATGATTTGTTGTTTTGAAGGTGATTGGCTTGTTTGAACTTCATGAAGCACGTGAATAAGCTCTTGTGCTACATCTTCCAATGTTTTCATGGTGTAAAATGATGTTGATTGGATTAAAGAAATGACGATGATTAGGATATGATGTGGAATGATAAGATTGGGTGATTTGGATGATGTGGCAAGTGTTTATTGGAAGTTTGACTTGAGCACTATCAAATACAATATTTCACATGTAAATGCATGGACACACACACCAAACACAATGATAGATTTGTCTTTGAAGATTAAATGTTATGATTAAGCAAGCACTTGAATACACAACAACAAGTCCTATGACTAATCAAGTGGGGTATGGCCAATTAGGTTTCAAGATAGTCTACACAAGGTTGATTAAGGGATGATTTGAAAGAAAAATCCTACCAATAAGCCGGGAGAAAGGGGTAACCCACCCTTCACCTTCACTTCCCAAAGGTATAAAGTTCTTTGGGGCTTAGCTCAGAGTGACAAGATTTTAACTCCCAAGCAAGCGTGTCTTTCAATTCACACTTCAATTGAGGTCGTCCCCAGGGGTGATGAAATCCCCTAGCAGCCTCCTAGGAAGGGTTTGACAAAAGCAAACCAAGTGAGGTGTTTGTGATCACACACACACTTGATTCACACTCACAGTGATTAATTTCCTTTTAGAAAATTGAAATGTGTGTAAAGCAATTCAAACACTTGTTATTTTTAACCCCAAATCAAGATGTGTGATTGAATACAATAGTTAATTTTAGCCTTGATTTTTGATATGTGATTGAAAACAGGATTCATTTTAAGAGCCCAAATCCAAATTTGTGACAAACAATGATTAAGAGGCGAAAGATTAAACGAGTGCACCTGGAAGTTTTCGCTTTCCAATCTTCTATATATGACTGATATTGCTGCTACTATAGCTTCTTATGATCACCTACAAGATCAAAAAACAATATTAAAATGCAGCCAAAGAAAAGAAAAAGAAAAGAAAAAGACAAGTTCATCAGAAAATTTCAATTTCAGATACTTTTGACATAGCCGAATTAGATTTTAGTATTTGACAATTTTTTTGATCTAAAAAATAAAAAATCAAAGAAGGGACCCTTGCTAATTTTCTGAGAACTTTCCAGAAATATAAAGAAGTAAGAAAAATTTCCTGTTTTGCTCTCAGAAATGCGGATTTGTGAGAACCATACAGAAAACAAATATTGAATTTTTTCACATCGTATTTGACCTCCAAAATAAATATGTAAAACATATACCCCCATTAGAATTTCATGGAATTTCCAAAAATGTAAAAATATCTAAAAAATTTGTTGATTTACGTCCAAAAAATAAATTTTATGAAAATAATTAAAATTAAAATAACTTCCACAAAAATGATCATAAGCCCTTGATTTTTTTTCTGTAGCCTCTTGAAATGATGTACAAAATTCTATAAAAATATTATAAAAAAATTCGTAGCTATGTAGAAGATATGAAGAACTTTGTAAAACCTACGGTTTTGTCCAAAAACTGGCAGATCCGCAATAAAATGTCAATAAAACCTACAAAAGGAAAGCTATATCAAAGGATTCATGTCGCGTTCATGAAATGTAGATAAGAGAATTAAATAAATTAAAGAAAGACTTAGACAGTTAATGACGTATTTAATAAATAAATTAAAATTTATTTATTTAATAATCATGAAGAATAACTGACATGAATTAATTGAATAATTATGAATTATTTAATCAATAGTCAAATGTGGACCAATGACATAATTAAATTTCTTAATTATGCTAGGACGAAAGTGGTAAAAATGAAGCTTGCAAGCCTAGGTCATTTTTAGGTGTCTATGTGGACTCTTACACTTGGGGGCAAGTCGTCTCATTTCCCATGCCTTCCTCATGACATTGACATCCATCTAAGCCCTATCATTTCCATCCATTTTACCACCTACCTTGGTCTTGACATAAAACTGGCACACATAAATCATGCTTTGTGAAAACTCTTGACATGTCTATCCTTCGGTCATACACAATTCACAAAACATCATGTCATTCACTGTCATAGTCTTATTGTCCTTATATGACATAGTCCTTGAAAATCATATGACAATTCCATTAGTCTCATGTCTCTCATCCTTTACCAAGGCCACCTCTTATCCTATCATGCCTATCACCTATCTTGGCTTTCCCTTGTCAAACGGTCTAAGGATAATCATCATCCCATCTAGTCCTCACCAAGTCATTCGAAATGCAATGAGTCTAATTCATACAAGCACATTATCCAAAATTTTATTTGATTGCGTTCTTGGCCCAGCTGTAGACCTCCATACTTTCACCACTTTATCGTCATTGTCCTCATGTTGTTTCCGGATGTGTCCTTCCCATGTCAAACAGCGTTGTCATCACCTATCAATTGGTATTCAACTTGACTAGGGGCACAATCAATCATGTTTGTCCTTGGATTCTCATGTGTAGGCATCAGTCATATGCATTTTTCACGATCCTCTTAAATGTCAAAATCCAAAAAAATCATAAAATGCCAAAAAGACAAAAACATTGGCAAAAAGTCCTGAAAAAAGACAAAAACATCATAAAATGTCTTGAAGAAAGACCAAAAACATCATAAAATATCCTGAAAAAAGATAAAAAAATCATAAAATGTCCTGAAGAAAGACCAAAAACATCATAAAATGTCCTAAAGAAAGACCTAAAAATCATAAAACGTCCTAAAGAAAAACACAAAAATATCCAAATCAATGTCAAAATCCTAAAAATGGAGTCAAATTCAGTCATATCAGTTAGTCCATGTCATTGTCGAACTACGTTGTCTCTGCGCATTTGCTACGTAGGCAAGGCCATCAGTCGATGAATCCCAGAGACATTAGGTTAGTCCTTTTAGGTTGGTCCAAATAAAATCATGGCATTTGTCACAATCGTCACATCAGTCAAATAAGTCAGACATAGTCAAAATCAAACACAAGATAGTCATTTGAAACGTCAATGTCAAAATTGGTCAAAATTAGAAAACACAATCTAATCAATCATACAGTCAACATCTGTCAACTTTCCAAATATATTACTCAAAACAATGTCAGTCTCGTCACTCTTTGGTCCTCTTCAAGACGTGTCCTTGGAGTTAGACCTCGTCAAAATGTCCTTTGCCTTTTCAGGATGTGTCCTTCCTGATAATAGGCCCTGTCAAACTGTCAACACTATCAAATTGGCAAAGCTCTTAAATTGTCAAAACTGTCAAACCAACAAGAATTCAATCTTTGGCAAACAAACATTGGCAAACAAAATAAAATGGTTGTTAATCTTTTTGGTCCATCTTGTCTTATCTTTTGACTATCGTGGCTATTTTGTCTTATATTTTTATTGTCTTGTCTTTTGGTCATGTTACTAGCTACCTCGAGGATGCCCCATGAAGGATTTAGAGGTGTGATGATGTCTCTTAGCCTATTTTATTTTCTTTGACTGCTGTCTGTGGATAGTCTTAACAAAACGACTGGAGCAACTTCACCCTTAGTATGAGTTAGGACATTCTTTGTCTGTGACTGTCTATTTTTCAAATGGATGACCTTGCACACCTTGGTCTATGTCATATCATGGTGTTTGTTGTCTATTCATGTCATTTTTACCACCCAATGATGATTAAGAGCAATAAATATTAAAAAGTCCTACAGTAAAGTTTGAAGGATTTGGTCTAGGAACTTACATGCATCTCCTTTAGTCATGTCATCTTCTCTCGCCCATCTTATATAAGCATTGCATCGATATCATCATCCATATCTTTTGCACTAATATTCCTTTGTTCTTCATATTCTAGTCTTTTCATCAATTTCGAGAGCACACTCATGTTCTTGGAACTTGTCTGTCCTCTCAAGGGGGCATACCATAACCCTCCTCACCATTCTTCCTCATCTTATTTTGCACTAGGGCATATTTTTGACTTATTTTTCTTTGTCACAATGTGACAAGCGACATTATGACAAAGAGGGGCTAAATGCAGACACCTAAAAATGACCTAGGCCTGCAAGCTTCATTTTTACCACTTTCGTCCTAGCATAATTAAGACATTTAATTATGTCCTTGGTCCACATTTGACTATTGATTAAATAATTCATAATTATTTAATTAATTCATGTCAGTTATTCTTCATGATTATTAAATAAATAAATTTTAATTTATTTATTAAATACGTCATTAACTGTCTAAGTCTTTCTTTAATTTATTTAATTCCCTTATCTACACGATGGTATTGCTATCAATAGAGTGGGAGTAATTAAGAACCTAAAGTTGTCCTTGCATGCATCTCCTAGATGTGATGTGTTGTAAGACATTTCAGCATAGACCTCCCTACTCACTTTGCCATTTTCTTGTCTAGGGATTTCACAGCTAAGAAAGGTGGATACTTATCTACTGATTGGTCTCACACACTATTTAGAACTAGATATGGCACTCAAGAAACCATTAAATTTAATCCCATAGCAAATGATCATATTGAACCTTACACTCTTAGTCCAATAAACATGAATTGTACATTGCATGATCAAAAGGAAGAGTGTTAAGTTCATGAGCCTGTAAATCCAATAGAGGAGGTATCTAATTATTTGTTAGATGAATGGAGTAATACTTTACAATTTTACCCACTTACCAAAGCTAAAATAAAGGAGAATGGTCTTGACACTTATTGCATTCATAAAGAGAAAGCTACTATCCCCAACCTCATAAAAACTCAAGAAGATCTAGGGGTATTATGGAAGATATTTTTGATGGTTCTAGAAATAGGAATTGTGTTGGTGTGGGTGTAATGTTGGTATCTCCAAGCAAGGAGAAATACTATTTTTCCTTCAATCTTCAATTTAGTTGCACTAACAATATGGTTGAATATGAAACACTCATCCAAGGTCTCCAACTTGCACAAAAAGGGACATCAAATTGCTAGAAGTTATTTATGATAATGAATTGGTTGTCCATCAAGTAAGAGCTCAAAGCTCAACCGAGAATAATCTACTCAAATCATACAAGCATAGGGTTTGAGATTTAATTGACAATTTTAAGGGTTTTAACATCCAAACAACTCCAAGAAATTAGAATAAACATGCTAATAGACTTGCAACAGTTGGTGCTCAATTGGACATACCAACACATATTAAAAGCAAAAAAGGAACAACATATTAGGCTAGTTGTGAGGCCTACTATTCTGGATAATCAAGATCATTGGCAAGTCTTTGATAGTGACCAATAGATAGTGAATTTTCTACAAGACGAGGAAAAAATTTCTAATAGAAATCAGTCCAAGCTACAAAATTAGTATAGTGATCAGATTGTGCAACTAAGTAGTGTAATAAACGTATTACTTAATTTATATTATTGCATTAAAATTTTGAATATTATTGCAATAAAATTATGAATATTCAATTTAAAAAGACATAACTAAGTAGCTATAGTCAATCATAGAAACACATGTCTAATTAAAATGAGTCAAGATTTATATATTCAATTCAAATGTCAAATTACAATATGAAAGTTTGACTTGGCTCATAAGGCCACAAAGTCAATACAATGTAAAAATTTTACATCAAGGTTACATCAAGGTTACATCAAGATTAGATCATAGACTAAGATAGTCTTGTAAACATCCAAGGTTCCTCTTGATACTCGCATCCAATGGTGGATGAGAACATGGTTGAAGCACTTTACTACTGAACCACAAATCTTACGCTTCCCCAAAGTTCTTCCAACTTGAAGAATACCTGACCCTACATGGGAATTTTATCAAGAGAACAATCTACAAGGTGGAATTTGGTGCTTTCCCATACATCAACATGCATTTCTACAAGTTAGAAAAGAAAATGCAAGATCTATGCTATGAATGGAAAAGTGTTATCACAAAGTCTATACATACATAATGAACTAAATTTCTTGGGAAAGAATAAGAATAAGAATAAAGTTGCAACAACAATCAATAGGTTTTTCTAAAAGAAAACATATACTCTCTGAACTCCATCTCAACACCTGTCCCAAAAGGTAACTTTCAACATCAAGTTATCTCATAGCAATTAACTACCCTCTAGCAACATCTACCCTTAGGTGTTGTAGTCTATTAGGTGGTGTTGTTCTATTCAATTTACAATTCAGAAAATAAATCTAATGGAATTGATCAAAACATTATCCATCCTTTAAAAGAACATCACATGATTACTTTCATCATAATTCATTATTCATCTAAGAATAAGAATATAGGAAACAAAAGAAAGTATGCCACAAGTATGTGTGTGTACATAGATGAAGGTCTATGTGCATACACATATATGTGCCCACTTAAGTTATAAATTTATGCATACATTATAAAATAAAAACCATTAAATCAGATTGCTAACATTTAAGTAATTTTCCATTTTGACATTTCATTTGTCAGAAATTCAAGAAATAAATGAATCTAGAACAAGTCTATTTTAACAATTTCTCACATACCGTTGTGTTATTGCATCAAAACGAAGCCAATGATAATCACTTCATGATGTTTAAATATAACCTCTCATTGTTTATGATAGAATAATGTTGTTTACAACCAAAATATTATAGAACAATGTGGTTTACAAATAAATGTTCATTGTTTATAACAAATCAATGTTGTTTTAACTAAACAATTATAGAATGATGTTTTTTACAAATAATCATTCACTGTTTATAACAAAACAATGTTGTTCCAACTAGAAAACTACAGAACAATATTGTTTACAAATAAAAATTTATATTTTTATAACAAAACAATGTCGTTTCAACTAAACAATTATAGAAAAATGTTGTTTACTAATAAACATTCACTGTTTATAACATAATGATGTTCCAACTAGACAATTACTTAACAATGTTGTTTATAAATAAAATAGTTATAGTACAATGTTGTTTACAACTAATCTCATACTAGAAATAACAAATAATACCTTAATAAAAATAGTTTGCAATTTTCAATGCCATTAAAATTTCATTATCAGAATCAGGCTAACCATTACTTCATACATAGAATAGAATGTCCATCATTTAGGGATTTCAACCTATAATCGATAATAATGTCCTTTATGCAAAATATAAGAATTATAAAATGACATGCTTGTTGTTGTGAAACCCCAAGCAATTATGAAGTCATGAAGAAATTTTTTAGTAGTTTCCAGGGTTCTAGGAAAGAACCTATGTTTTTTTAAGGCTATCAAGAGAGGTGTGAGCAATCAGGTCTTTGTTCATTCCAAGGCCGAATTCAAAGAATGACCATAAATGACATATATATATATATATATATATATATATATATATATATATATATATATATATATATATATAATCACATATTTTGACATGCAATAATGAAACTATAAGTATTTTAAATCAACCCATCAATCCTATAGACTGAATCATACAAGGATATATGCAGGGATGATTACTTTGTTTGTTCATTGTTCATAATGAATGATGTCATCATGCATGCTACAACAATGAATTTGTATGGCTTTAGACTTGAAGCCTATTCTTATTCTCACCCTAGCTGATATGAACATCAAATATTTAAAATTAAAGATACAAATTTATCTAAGCCATTCCTTATGGAACGATAAATGATTCTCTACATTATTTCACATAACTCAAAACACTACAAATTGGATTCAAATTCAATAGCCATAAAAATGGTAGAGCATATACATGCATGAACTATGGTGATAGTCGATAATAACCATGAATACCTTACCTCGGCCATGCTCAGCTAGCTAGTCGATATGGAAAAAAGGAATAGGAATCATCTATGCTAAGGTGGCCGCTAGACCATGCTACCTGGAATTGAGTTGATTCTACACTTCAACCAGGCTCAAAGCCGTACTATTTTGCAGATGAAAAATATTTTTTACCATTATTGCTATTGAAATTTGATAAAATGGAAAGAAGACTACAATTATTGAAGAGATAATACTAAAAAATATATCATATTCTTCAAATGAAATCAAGTTACCTCAAAATTGAGATTTTTCCTAAGCTTTCTCTATTATTTCTTCTTTCACCCAATTCACTTGCTTGCTCTTCTCATTGCCACTGTCGCTATCTTCATGATTTTTTTCTCTTTCCAAAATGGTAGAAAAGATTCTTTCTTACCTATGTGCATGATATTTGGGGTCGTTTTACTCATAATGGCATTAATTTTCCACCCCCACTTATTTGAATTCAATTACTTAGTCATAATGTGGATTTAGTCCACTTCATCCATTACATTCATATTTGATTTTATCTAAAACAACAATGTACACTTTAAATCAATTCGATCCATATTTGATTTTCATATGAAATATAATTATATATATATATAAATATTTATGTATATATATATAATATATATATTTATATACATCATATATTTACATTTAAACTCATTTGTTCATTCCTATATATATGTATATATATATGCATACATACATATATATATATACATATATACATGCATTTATATATACATGTATATATATGTTTATACTTATATATCTATTTGTATATGAATGTTTATGTGTACATTTGTCAATATTTAAATAAGAATGGGATTTATTCAATTTCATATAATGAAATTCTTATCCCTTTTTAATCATACTTTGGAATACATACTATTGTTTCTTCCAAATTCTCAATACACAAAATTAAGATAAACAATTTAAACATGGGATCATGGGTTTAATTTTTACACAAACCATTATTTTCAATCATTGGAACAATTTGAATCAAGTAACTAAATTCTTCTATATGCAAATTTCAAATACAAATCATCATTCCATTTGTGGTGTGTGCACCCAGATTCCATCTAGCTTACCATTCGATTTGGCTAAACAATCCTACTTCAACTGTGTTCTTGTCCTTCAACCTGTCACCCTACAATTGCACACACTTGCACTTGCAAAATTAATCAGTAACGTTCAATTCAGGATAAAATATAAGATAATTCAAAAGATCACAAATTCAACGATGGTCAAATTCTTTCAAAAAATTTCAAAAATTTCTAAGTTTTCATTCAACATATATGTCTATTTCAACATCACATCAAATAGTTCCAAGTTAAAGCATCATAACATTTCAATCCAAAATTAATAAAAATTAAAGCATATATGTCTATTTCAACATCACATCAAATTGTTCCAAGTCAAAACATCATAATAGTCCAATCCAAAATTTTCAAGAAAAATTATCAAGGTCTCTTTCTCGAGAAATAAAATGTGGAAAGGGGCATTCTATTTCTTCTACATCCTCCCAAGTAGCACTATCTTCATAATACTGTTCCCATTGGACCTTAAACTGAGCAACATCTCTGCTTTGCAACTTTACATTGCATTTATCCAGGATTCTAATGGGCTCTACTAGCACCACTCTTGGATCCTATACCTGTGAGGATTTCCAATCAAGCACATGAGCTACATCAGGATGATATGGATTAAGCAAAGCAATATGAAACACATTATGAAGTCAAGCCAGACAAGGTGGTAGATAAAGTTTATAAGGAACTGGGTTAATCACTTCCAAGACTTCAAATAGTCCCACATATCTCGAGGCCAACTTTGAAGACTTTTCAAAGGAAATGGAACTTTTATGAGGTCTGAATCTTAAGAAAAATTTGTCCCTTGTTGTAAACTATCTAAGGGTTATGTTCTTGTTCGCATAAATTTTCTATCATTCTTCCACATTCTTTGGTTTCCTCTTAATTGTTCTCATTTGTTCTTCCATCTCTTTAAGCATTTGAGGTCCTACTATGATCTTGTCCTCCAGTCTATCCCAACTGATGAGTGTACAAAACTTTCACCCATAAAGAGCTTCAAATGGTGTCATACCTAGGTATGTGTGATAAGATTTGTTGGAAGAAAAATCTAACAATGGTAAATATTCTTCCCATTTATACTGTTGGTCCATACAATACATTCAGAGGAGGTCTTTGACTACCTGATTCACCTTGTTTGTTTGTTTGTTAGTCTAAGCATGATAAGCCAAGCTAAAATTTAAGTTGGTTCTTAATGTGGTATTCAAGGTCATCCAAAATCTTGAAGTCATCCAAGTGTCTCTATGAAAAATGATAGTCTTTGGCACTCCATGCAAGCGAAAGATCTCTTGGAAAAATTTCTTGGCCAGGGTCAACAATCCATCCTTAAGGTTTCCTAGAATAAAGTGCACAACTTTGGTCAACTCATCGATCACAACCAAGATAACATCATGCCAATTCTTGCTTAACAACCCCTATACAAAGTCCATATTGATCACTTTCCATTTATACTCTGGTATGTCATGAGGATATAATAGATTGGCTAGATGTGCATGCCCAGCCTTGATTCACTGGCACTCTAAAAATCTGGCTACATACTCCACTACATCCTTCTTGAGTTTAGGCCAAAAATACAAAGTTCTCAATTCTATAATAATCTTGGATACTCTGGGGTGTCTTGAATAAGGTGCATTATGAACCTCCTCTAAAACCAACTTCCTCAACTCTCTAGAGTCTGGAATATACATTCTTCTCTGGTATCTCAAAATGTCATCCATTTTGATCTCATACCCACCAAACTAATGATTTGATGGATTCTCTGCTAGGGTGCTCTTCACTCTCTCATAGTGCTTGTCCCCTAGAAATTGTTGTATCATATGTTGTCTCAAGTTAGACCTTGTCAATACCATGGTTGCTAAATGTCTTCATCTACTAAGAGAATTAGCCACTCTGTTCTCTTTTCCTTTTAAGTACTCAATTTTGAAGTCTTACTCACTAAGGAATTCCAACCACCTTCTTTGTTGTGCATTAAGGTTAGGTTGGGTAAAAATGTATCTCAATCCCAAGTGGTCTATTTTAAATTCAAATGGCTTCGCCAAGAGGTAATTCCTCCACATCTGTAAGGAATGAACTATTGCGACCAATTCCAAATCATGTGGTGCGTAGTTCACCTCATGCTACTTAATATTCCTTGATTCATACACTACCACTTGTCCATCTTGCATTAATACTACTCCCAATCCCTCTCTTGAAGCATTTGTGATTACTATGAATCTTCCATTAGGATTAGGGATGGTTAGCACTAGTGTTTTCATGAGCCTCTCCTTCAGGAGTTGGAATGCCTATTCATATTTCTCAGCCCATTTAAACAACATTCCCTTTCTTTGGAGTGATGTGATAGGAGATGCAATCTAGGAGAAACCTTGCACAAAATTTTTATAGTATCCTATGAGGCCCATGAAGCTATGGACTTCTGATACATTCTGAGACACCAAACATTCCATGATTTCCTTGATCTTCTTGAGGTCTACTAATATTCCCTCAGCTAAACTAATATGGTTTAGCTAGTGCACCCTATCCTAATAGAATGAATATTTGGATATCTTCCCAAAGAGTTTCCTTTCTCTTAGCCACTATTGAACTATCCTCAAGTTCCTATCATGCTCTATGATAGACCTTGAGTAAACTAGGATTTCATCAATGAAAATTAAAACAAAGTCATCCCAGCAGTCTCTGAATACACTATTCATGAGGTTCATAAAAGTAGCTAGTGCATTAGTCAAACCAAAAGGTACCATGGTGAACTCAAAATGTCCATATCGAGTTTGAAAAGTAGTCTTCAAAATATATTCTTCCTTTATTCTCAACTAATGGTACCCTGACCTGAGATCAATTTTGGAGAACATTGTCATTCCCTTCATCTGGTCAAACAACTCATCAATCCTTGGGAGTGGATATCGATTCTTAATGGTTTCCTTGTTCAACATCTGATAATCTATACACAGACACAATGTTTTTTTCCTTGTTTTGCACAAAGATAATTGGTGCTCCTCAAGGAGACACACTAGGTCTTGTGAGCCCTTTGTTCAACAATTCCATTAACTAGGCCTTCAACTCATAAAGTTCAATGGTGGTCATCTGATAAGGTGCTTTAGATTGAGGCTCAACTCTTGATACAAGGTCAATGGAGAAATAAAATTCCCATTTCAAAGGTAATTACCCGAGTTCATCAGGGAATACATCTTGGAACTCCTTGAGAATGAGATAGTCATCGAGATACAGTTCCTTTCTATTAGGGTTAGTGATATGCACAATTTAAATCAAACATCCCTTTCAACAAGCCTTCCTAAGTTGTATAGAAAATATCTGTCTAAGCTCTAAGGGTCTTTGCATCCCACAAATCTCAACTGGGTTCCCAAAATCATCTAGACAATTAACTACCTTATCCTTAAAATTCACTATAACCTTATGCTTGGTTAAACAATTTATCCCCAAAATTACATCATATGAGCCTAAAGGTGCCACATACAAGTTGACCTAGGTTTGGAAGGTTGGAAGCTCTAACTCACTACAAAAGAGATAGGTATCTACCCTCTGCTCTGCTCGGTTACCATACTGGACTATTCATGATTTTTCCATGTATTTAGGTCTAATAGGTATCTTAGAAATTACTCTAGGATCTATGAAACATTCAATATCTTTGGAATCAGTTAAAATAGAGATAGTTCATCCATAGAGCTTACCCATTAGCTGTATTGGTGAAGTATGATACTCTGCCTATTTTTTATCCACTATATTATGGATCTGGTGATGCTAAGTCTATTGATAATTTCCTTCCTTTTGTGATTTTGACCACTATGGAAAATTTGAGGCATAATGATAGCCTCCACAAGTATAGCATCCATCAGGAGACCTATTGCAACCTCCTAGCTTGTCCTCTCTGAAGCCTTTATGCTTTTGGTTGTCTTTACCCTTATTTTTTTTTCCTTCTTGTTCTTTCCACCATTACCATCTTCACCCTTCTCCTGTGACTCACTTCCCCTCTTGAGATTATGGATTTGATGGTTCATGTCTCCTTTCTGAAATTCTTGTTACCAAACCATGACTTAGGATTTGCATTATTACTAAAATTGGATAACTACTATAGTTTCATTTCCTATTTGGTGGCCTTTTGGAAGAATTTGTTCATGGTAAGAGGATCATACATATCCACTTCAACTCCAATGTGGGGTCTTAATCCCAACATGATTTTCTAGATATAGAAACATTCATCTCCCTGATATTGAGGCACATACTTCAACAAGTTGGTGAAATTTTCCCAATACCAAGTCATAGTCATGCTCCCCTGAGTTAAATTAATCTAGAATTTTGTCACCTTCTTGTCAAAGAAGAGCTATGGTAACCATCTCTTCCTAAAAGATTGGAGGAAGAGTTTCCAAGTAATCTCAGCAGGATGAAGATTATTTTCTGACTTCTCATTATCCCACCAAGTTGCCACTTCATCAAAGAGCTAATATGTAGCCCATGCTACTTTAGTCTAGTCTAAAAGGTTATAGAGCCCAAAGTATTTCTCTATCTCTATAATCCATGTCTTTTCTTCTACTCCAATAGCCTTACCATCAAACTTAGGCAGTGCTACTTTTTTGAGATCTTTTCTAAGCTCTTCCTCAATTCGACCTCGAGGGCTTTCTCCTAGACTACCGTCTCCTAGATTGAATTTTGCATTCTTGTAGTCCCAGTCCTCGTGTGCCTCTCAAACCACATGTTATATGTGATCCATGTGAGCATATTTCTAGTTCATAAGCTCTAGAATCTATTCCAACCTCTTGTTTGGTCCATTATCTGGCCCACTACCACTCGTCTCTTGCCTGGTGTTCACCATGTTGAATCACACTTAACCTATATCACATTCACGTCTATCACATCTTAACACTGGGTTCTACAAATAAACATTATTTTTCTCCATCACATTACATACACATGAATATATCACTCATTCATCAAGGACATACACATCCATGTATTGAATAGGTTCCTTAAGAGGTATATCATCCATTTATGTTAATGTGTATGCTCTAGACCCATAACTTTCATCAATTATGTAAGGTCCTAACCAATTAGAGCTGAATTTTCCTTTTTCAATCGGGGCAACATTGATGTTACATTGATTCTCAAATAACACCAAGTCACCTTTATTGAATAAATGATGGATGACATTATCGGTGTAACTACACTACAATCTTCTAAAATAAGCTTGAAGGTGATCAAGAGTGTTAATGTGTTGTTCATCAATAATTTCAAGGTAATGCAATCATTGTTCTTTATAAGTATTATCATCAATAAGTCCTTGAAGAGTGACTCTTAATGAAGGAATATCTAACTCCAAGGGAATTATCACCTCGGTACCATAGACAAGGTTATAAGGTGATGCATGAGCATCCTTGGTTCTTGGCAATCTTGCATCAACCAAAAATATTTCCTTTCAATTTTATTCTTGTTTTGTTCTTGCTTAGTTCATGGTTGGTGGATTCATCATGTTTGCTCACCAGACCCTGTAGATCTCAAAGTGCATCATGGACATGTTCTTATTCCTTATTCCAAGATTTGATCATGATTGGATCTTTTTCTGCAAGTTATCACTTTCAGAATAAGTGGTAGTTTTCTTGAACTGACACCAGAATAATTTTCAAGCCTAACGACTATTTGATCATCAGTGGATCATCCCCGTAACTTGTGGATCTCGATGGTGTGAATTTAATTGTTCCTTGGAGTCTTCCCAACCTTCAGTGTAGGTCCACATTTCATCTTATGCACCTGATGATGGAGTAATTTAAATTTTTGGCTGACCTATTCATGTGCACGTTACATTTTCCTTCATTGTAAATTGTAATTATTTCTGGCCAATGTGGATGTTTCTTGACCCGTGGATGTGATATAAAGCTTGTAATAGATCATTAAGATTAGCAGTGAATAGTAGTGAATGTAAATAGAAGAATATCAGGTTGATTTCACTCGCAAGTTGAAGCATATTAGAATGTTGTATTTCTGAACATATTGTCAAAGGCCTATGAGCCTAAATCTATAAGCCAGGATGTTGTCAACCAAATGTAATTGAGATTTCTGATAATAAGAAGATTTGCATCTACATTTTCCTCCATGTTCTATGTTGCTTTCGTTGTGTTACTCTTGCTGCATGGTTCAGATTGTTCTCATTGAGGACCCTCCTTACCATTACTGCACTAGATTGGTATCAGAGTGAGATTCAATCCATGTGAGGTCGTCAGAATTCATGGAGTCCTATTAAATATTTTTTGTAGGGTGGTGGATTGAGGATCCAACTTGCAGCTACAGGGGACTTGTGTAAAGATGGTGGGAAGAAGAAATGGTAGAGGAAATGGAGCGCGTGGAAATGCAGACCAAGAAATAATGGAAATGTTGAGAGGAATTACTTCTAGATTAGATGCAATCAAAATGACCTAGAGAAGAGGTCGACCAGTTGATGATGTGAGTGATGAAGAAGTAGTACCTAAAGAAAGAGAGAGAAAATCAACCTGGCCTTGATCAGGAAGAGGAGAGGTTCATAAGAGCCCTAACTAGGGTTAATACTAGACCACATTTCAATCCACCGAATTATAATGGTAAGTTGAATTTAGAAGAATTGCTTGATTGGATTACAGAGATGGAAAAGTATTTTGAATTTGAAGGTACCATTTAAGATAAAAAGGTGAAGTTTTCTTGTACGAAGTTGAAAGGACATGCATCCCTTTGGTGGGAACATGTGTAGATAGATAGATAAAGAAGAGGAAAAGAAAATATAAAGTCATGGGATCAGATGGTGAATAAGTTGAAGACAAAGTTTATGCTTGCAAACTATTAGATCAGTTTGTTCTAGAAGTTGTAGAATTTAAAGCAAGAGTCAAGTGTGATAGAATATACTATAGAATTCTATAAGTTGAATATTAGATCTAGACACTCGGAGGAGGAAATTGAGTAAGTAGTCCAGTATGTGAATGGATTGAGGTTATCTATACAAGATGAGATTAGTTTGATAAAGTTGAAAAATTTGGAAGAGGCATATCAGTGTGCCCTAAAATCAGAGGAGAAGTTGAATAAAAGACATGAGCAAAGACAGAGAGGAAGAGGTGGAAGATTTCAGAGAGGAATAACTTTTATTGGAGGAAGAGAATCTATTCTAGATCCAAATAAGGATAAGGAGGTTAGTAAGAATGATAATACATACCATAGAGGTGATGGAAACTCTTACAGAAGAGGAGGATATGGTGGTTATAGGAGAGATGATAGAGGATAGGAGAAAAGGGCATTCAAGGGAGCTTTCTATAAGTCTAGTGGTGAAGGACATAGAGCATTTGAATGTAATCAGGGTGAGACTAGCAAGAAGGAAGATAATAATACAATAACAAGTCTTGTTGAGGAAGATCATGTTGAGTCATCTAACCAGCTGGAAGATGGATAAGTATTGGTGAAAAGAAGAGTATTATGTCAGAGAAAGTTAGAGAAGGAGCCATTGCAGAGAAAGAACTTGTTCTGAACTAGATGCAAGGTAGCTGGAAAGTGTTGCAAGGTGATTGTTGATAGTGGAAGTTCTGAGAACCTAGTTTTTGAAGAGATGGCGACAAAGTTGAAACTGGAAAGACTAAAACACTCGAAGCCCTACCAGATAGCTTGGATTCAATATGAACATAAGATTTTGGTAAGTGAACCATGTTTGGTGAAATTGAAGATAGGAAACTACCATGATGAATTTTTGTGTGATATTTTGCCTATGGATGTATGCCATGTTTTTTAGGGAAGACCTTGGTAGTATAATAGACAGGATATTCATGATGGAAGAAAGAACATATATACCATCATTGCTAATGGGATGAAACAGATTTTGTTTCCCTTGGAAGATGTTCCTAAAGTTGAGATTTGTACAAATGCTAGGAATTTTCTAGTTGATGGAAGGAGGTTCCTTGATGGATTAAGACATGAGAATGTGTGTCATTCCTTAGTTCCTAAGAAGGCTAAAGATTTGAAGCATGTAGAATAACACTCAAAAGAGATAAAGGAGTTGTTGATAGAGTATGAGGAGATCATTTCAGATAATGTACCTGATGGATTGCCACCTATAAAGAGTATTAGTCATTGTATGGATCTGATTCTTGGAGCTAGTTTTCCTAACAAAGTCGCACACTGAATGACACCTATAGAGAATAAAGAGTTGAACAGACAAGTGAAAGAATTACTGAGGAAAGGTTTGATCAGAGAAATCTTAAGTACATGTGTAGTACCTGTCGTGTTATCACCTAAGAAGGATGGAGAGTGGAGGATGTGTACAGACTCTAGAGCTATAAACAAGATCACAATGAAGTATAGGTTTCCTTTACCTTGTATGGATGACATTATGGATTGTTTGAGTGGAGCTAGATATTTTACAAAGATATATTTGAAGAGTGGATATCATCATATTAGGATTAGAGAAGGAGATGAGTGGAAGATAGTGTTCAAGAAAAATGAAGGATTGTATGAGTGGTTGGCGATGCCCTTTGGACTGCCCTTTGGACTAACAAATGCACTAAGTACTTTCATGAGGCTGATGAATGCAGTATTGAAGAAGTTCTTGGGTAAGTTTAAGTTTGTTTATTTGGATGACATCTTCATTTTCTGTAAGGGTAAGGAAGAACATTTGTTACATATCAAACAAATTTTGCAAAGGTTGAGAGAAGAGAAGTTGTTGATAAGCATCAAGAAGTGTAGTTTCATGAAAGAGGAATTGGTATATCTAGGATTTGTGATATTTGTGGATGGATTGAAGATAGACCCTAAGAAGGTAAGAGAAATTTTTGAGTGGCCTACACCAGATAGCATTGGAGAGGTGAGATCATTCCATGGATTGTCTAGTTTCTACAGAAAGTTCATTACGAATTTCAGTTCTATTTGGCAGAGCAACTAGTATTGGCATTACCAAATTTTAGTAAGGTATTTCAAGTGGATTATGATGCTAGTGGAAGTGCAATTGGAGCAGTATTGAGTCAAGAAGGGAGACCCATAGCTTATTTCAATGAGAAGTTGAATGATGCATGAAGGAGATAATTAATGTATGATCAGGAATTTTATGTTATAGTTCAAGCCTTGAAGAAGTGGAGACATTACTTGTTGCCTAAGGAGTTTTTGTTGTATACAGATCATCAGGCTTTGTAGTATTTGAACAGTCATGCTAAGTTGAATCAGAGACACATGAGATGGGTAGAATTTTTGTAGAGCTATACTTTTGTTTTGAAGCATAGGAGTGGAAAGTAAAATAGAGTTGTTGATGCATTAAGTAGGAGAAGGAATTTTCTGATAGAGATGAGAGTAGAGGTATTGGCTTTTGATGAATTGAAGAACTTGTATAAGGAAGACCTAGATTTTGCAGAACCTTGGAGAGCTTGTAAAGAACCAGTTTTGGAGGATAGGAGTCACTGGATGGATTATTTCATACATGAGGATATGTTGTTTAGAGGAAATTAGTTGTGCATACCCTAGAGTTCAATGAGAGAAAATCTGATAAAAGAAAAGCATAGTGGAGGATTTTCAGGACACTATGGAGTTGATAAGATAGTAGCACTAGTAAGTGGGACCTATTTTTGGCTGCAGATTCATAAGGATGTTAGGAGATTTGTGTAGAGTTGTAGAGTTTGTCAAATTGCAAAAGGGAGTAGTCAGAATGTTGGATTGTACAAACCTTTGACAGTTCCAAAGAGACCTTGGGAAGACATAAGCATGGATTTCATACTTGGTTTGCCGAAGATACAAAGAGGTAATGATTTTGTATTTGTGGTGGTAATGTATTTTCTAAGATGGCACATTTCATACCTTGTAAGAAGAAAACATATGCAATACATGTAGCAGATTTTTTTCAAGGAAGTGGTCAGATTGCATGGGTTACCTAAGAGTATTGTTTCAGACAGAGATGTGAAGTTTGTTGGTTACTTTTGGAAGACACTTTGGAAGAAGTTGAAGACATATTTGAAGTTCAATTCTACATTTCACCCATAGACTAATGGATAGATAGAAGTAGTAAATAGGAGTTTGGGGAATTTGCTGAGATGTTTGGTTGGAGAGAAAACCAAAAGTTGGGATTTGGTCCTTGCACAAGCAGAGTTTTCCTACAATAATTCAGTGAACAGAAGCACTGGGAAAACACCTTTTGAGATTGTTACTGGAGTTCATCCTAGAGGTATATCAGAGTTGAGAGACATTAGTATGGAAGACAAGAGGAGTGAAGAATTAGAAGACTTTGTAGAACATATGAAGAAAGTGCATACTCAAGTGAAGCAACAATTAGAAGACATGAACCAAAAGTATAAGGAGAACGAAGATGAAAAGAGGAGACATAAGGAATTTGAAGTTGGAGATGAAGTAATGGTGTATTTAAGGAAGGAGATATTTCTAGTTGGCACATACAATAAGCTGAAGATGAGGAAGTTTGAACCTTGTAAGATCTTGAAGAAATTTGATTTAGGAAATGCATATGAAGTGGAGTTACTGGATGGAATGGGTATACCGCCTGCATTCAACATAGCAGATCTACATCATTATTATGAAGTAGAATTTAGTGAAGATAGTAAAGCAAAGTTGCAAATTCATTTTCCGAAACAACAATCAGATGAGATTGAGGAGATTTTGGATATCAGAGATGGAAGGAAGACTCATGGAAGGCAATACAAAGAATGTCTTGTGAAACAAAAGGGTAGACCAGTTGAGGATTATTCTTGGATTTCTTAGGTTGAGGTGGACTATCTTGGTTTTCCTTTAGCACCTGTAAAGTGAGGGACTCACTTTTTCTTTAACCCTGAATGTCTGATGCAGGAGCATCCTTGGTTCTTAGCAATCTTGCATCAGCCAAAAATATTTCCTATTAGTTTTGTTCTTGCTCAGTTCATGGTTGGTGGATTCATCATGTTTTCTCACCAAACCCTGTGGATCTTAGAGTACATCATGGACATGTTCTTATTCCTTATTCCAAGATTTGATCGTGATTGAATCTTTTTCCAAAAAATTATTGCTTCCAGAATAAGTGGCAGTTTTCTTGAACCAACACTAGAATAGTTTTCAAGCCTAACGACTATCTGATCATTCATGGATCATGCCCGTAACTTTTGGATCTTGATGGTGTGGATTTAATTGTTCCTTGGAGTGTTCCCAAACTTTAGTATAGGTCCACACTTCATCCTATGCACCCGATGATGGAGTAATTCAAAATTTTGGCCGACCTATTCATGTGCACGTTACATTTTCCTTAATTGGAAATTATAATTATTTCTACCAACACAGATGTTTCTTGACCCGTGAATGTGATATAAAGCTTGTAATAGATCATTATGATTAGCAACGAATAGTAGCGAATGTAAATAGAAGAATATCAGGTTGATTTTTCTCACAAGTTGAAGCATATTAGAATGTTGTATTTTTGAACATATTGTCTGAGGCCTGTGAGCCTGAATCTAGAAGCTCAGATGTTTCCAACCAAATGTAACTAAGATTTATGATAATAAGAATATTTGAATCTACATTTTCCTCCATGTTCTATGTTTTTTTTGTTGTGTTACTCTTGCTGCATGGTTCAAATTGTTCTCATTGAGGACCCTCCTTCCCGTGGCTGCACCATAAGTGGTATTCCCAGTTCATATTCTAGCAATCGTACGATAGGCCCATAATACATATGTTAGCTATGTGTGCTAGTCCTTATTATGTTTGATTACTATTTTCCTTAGGGTTTTCTCAAGGGTTCTATTAGTTGATTCAACTTTTCCATTAGATTGTGGGTAGTAGGGTGTTGAAAAATAATGTTTTAAGCTAAATCTTTCCAAGAACTTCTTCACATCCTTATTCTTAAATGGTTTTCCATAGTCTGAAACTAATGTGGAAGGAAGTTCAAAGTGAGAAATAATGCATTCCAATATGAAATGATATATTACATCTTTAGTTGTTGAATGAAGGGGAATTCCTTCTATCCATTTCATGAAATAGTTTGGTGTGGTAATAATGAATGCATGTCTAGCAGAGGAAGGTGGTGATATTTTTCCAATACGATGCAGAACCCATACTAAGAAGGGCCAAATAGGAACTTGTGCATGAAGCTCGGAAGTGGGAGTGTGAATCAAATTGCTATGCTCTTGACATTTGTGATTTTTAAACGTATACAAAGCAATCTTATTCCATATATCTCCAATAGTATCCTATGTGGATTAAATTTTGAACTAATGATCTTCCTCCAAAATGACCTCCACAAGCACTCGCATGAGTTTCCTCAAGTATAATAGGGATTTCAAATTGTTTAAGGAATCTAAGTAAAATAACATTGAAATACCTTCTATACACCATGATGGCAAGAATTATATATCTAGGTGCAAACTTCCAAAGGCGAGCTCAAATATTCTTAGTTGTTAGCTTAGGAAAGGTACCGTCTTTTAAATAATTAAATAATAGTGCGTACCATTCACTAGAGCTTTCCATAGTGGTTGATAATAATTCTTCTATTTTAGATTCTATTGATGGTTTCATAATTGTGTGCATAATGAATGTGAAATATTTTGAAGGATCTTGAGGAGATATCAGAGAAGCTGCACTTGCCATTGCATTTGCATGTCGATTATCTTTACATGGGATGTTTTAAATGGTGTATGAATTGAAATTTTCTAACAAATTCATTGTGATATCCTTGTATGTTGATAAATTTTCATGCTTTTCTTGATACGTTCCATTTGTTTATTTAATGACTAATTGTGAATCGCGGAATATTTTAATATTTTGAGCTCCTAGAGTTAAAGCAACACGTAATCCAACAAGTAATGCTTCATACTCTATTGTTTTGTTTGTGCATAAGAATTTTAAGCAATAAGACAAGGGAATAGGCTCTTCCATGGGCAAGGGTTATTATAACCCCTGTGTCGGAGCCAGTTCTACACTTAGAGCTGTCAAAATATAACTCCCATGTATCCCTTTCAATTGTCAACACATTATTATTAGGGAATGAATCATTATTAGGTAATGATAGGGGAGAGGGATCCTAAACTATTTGGTCATTCAAGGCTTGTCCTTTAATTTCTTTTTGTGAGACAAACTTAAGGTCAAACTTAGTTAACAACATAACCCACTTAGCTAAGTGTCCTAATAAATTTTTTTTAGTGAAAAGATGTTTTAAAGGATCGAATTTCGTCATTACATGTATTTTAGCATTCAATAGGTAATGTCTCAATTTACTAGTAGAAAATACAAGAGCTAAACATTGTTTCTCTATCATTGTGTATCATGTCTTGCAATCAATCAGAGTTCAACTAATGTAATAGATAATATTTTCTTTACCGCTTTCATCTTTTTGAGCCAACAATGTTGCGAGAGCATGGGCCAATGCTCTCGTATAAAGGATAAATGGTTTGTCTTTCATAACTAGTTGTAAAATAGGTGGAGTGGTAAGATAATCTTTCAAACTTTGAAAGCCTATGTACAATCCTTGTTCCTATTAAACTGAATTTCTTTCTTAAGGAGATGTGTGAAGGGTAACGTTCGGTCTACTAGGGATGTTACAAAATGATGGATAGCCTAAATTCTTCCTTGTAAAGTGTGCAATTGAGAAATGTTTCTAGGAGCTAACATGTTAACTATAACATTAATTGTCTTCATGTCCACCTCAATTCCTCTATGAGATACAATAAAACCTAAAAAAATTCCACTATCTATGCCAAAGACACACTTTTTTGAATTCAATCTCATGTTATATTTTTGCATTCGCTTGAAGATATTTTGAAGGATATTCACATTGTATTTTTGAATTAAAGATTTGGCTAGAATGTCATCAATGTAGTCTTCCAAAATCTTATGTATATATTCATGAAATATCAATGTCATAGCTTATTGATATGTTATGCCTGCATTCTTTAATCCAAAGGGCATCATTACCCAACAAAATGTTCCCCAAGTTGTAGTAAATTTTGTTTTGTATTGATCTTGAGGGTTGATAAAGATATGATTATATCCAAAGAATCCACCCATGAACGAAAACAAATCATGTCCTACAATTGAGTCCACTATGATGTCAATATTAGGAAAGGGACAGTCATCTTTTAAAGGTGCTTTATTTAAATCATGAAAGTTTGTACACATCCTAATATTATTATCAGGTTTCATAGCTACGACAATGTTCGAGATCCAAGGAGAATAATCTATTAGACATATAAAACCAGCTTCGAGGAGTTTCTCAATCTTGACCTTAACTAGTAAGGCTATCTTATGGTTCTTTTGTATATTTTTTCTAACTAGTTTAGCATTCTCAACAAGGACTATGTTGTGTGTTACTATCTTAGCATCAATTCCTAACATATTTGAATAAGTCCAAGCAAAAAGTTTGGGAAATTTGTGAAGTAAAGTTGCATGGTCTTCTTCTTCATCTTTGTCAAGGAACTTTCCTATCTTTATTACTTTCTCTTCATTGTTAATTTCCATTCGTATGTCAATAGTATCTCCCAAAGGAAGTGCATTTTTTTTCAGAAATTCAAGGTTATATTCTTCATTGTCTTTATCAATCTCAGTATTTTCCTTTTCTTCATCTTCTTTTTTAGCATTAATCACAACACACATAACCCATTTCCTTTTAGGAGGAGTAAATTTTTTATCATAAACTCCTAACAATTCTTTCAAGGCTTCATCATCTTCTAAGTATTCCAATGATTCATCACAAGTTGTATCAATCAATTCAAGATGCTTTAAGGTGAGAGTTGATTTAGGATTACACATGATGGTGTTTATGTTTAAGAAAGGTCTTTTAGTTGCTTGTATTATCTTAGAAGGGAAATACCCCAAACCACTTTTCATTTCTTGTGTGTTAGGCTCTATAGGAACATGAATGCCTTATTCTTTCCTTCCACATCCTTTTCCATTATAGCCACATTGTTTCACAAGGTCATAATCTTTTCCCTATAGTTTCTCCATTTCTTTCAACTTCAGTGGTTGTTGTTAGTGTATCTCATCAAAGCTCATTGTGTAGCTTGTATCTTCTTCTAGAGTAGATGAGATAGATGCTTGTGAGTTACTTTTTGAGTTCTGTAATGACATTACCATTGGTTGCTTTTTATTCTCGATTTCTTTTGTCATGATTATGTATTCTCCCTTAAATGAAGGTGTAAATTCTAAGGAACCCCAATCATCTTCTAATAACTTTGTCACCTTTTCCATCTTATTTTTCTTCTATTTCATCAATTATATCTTTGAAATCAGAATTAGTGTGTTAAGAGGATTTGTCTTTCCCTTTTCAACTTGTAAGCAACTTTTAGGCTCAGTATCTATTTCAACTTAGTACACTTTATTGTTATAGACATATTTCATGATATGATGAAGAGTCGAAGGAACCACA
Source organism: Sequoia sempervirens (assembly GCA_007258455.2). Lineage (NCBI taxonomy): Eukaryota > Viridiplantae > Streptophyta > Pinopsida > Cupressales > Cupressaceae > Sequoia > Sequoia sempervirens. The sequence goes on from VDFB02014184.1 coordinate 33,142, forward strand.
TGCATCTCATGAATCCAAGGTCTTCCTAAAAGAATATTATACGAAAGATCATAAGGCATAACATGAATAGGGGTTTGTAAGGTATCCTTTCCAAATATAATAAGCTAAAGTAATCACACCAAGTAGTTGCTTTCCTACATAATCAAATCCTCGAATCAATAAGGAATCAGGTTCAATTCTTGATTTATACACGCCAAGTCTATCCAAAAGGTTCACACTACACATATTAAGAGTAGAGTCATTATCAACAAGGGTTATTTTTATTCATGTCCTATTATAGATAGCTACTATCATGAAGGCATCATTTCTCTTTCTCACCTCCAAGGGAGGTAGCTCATGTTTATGAAAAGTAATGTCTACATTAACTGTATTCATTCCTTGAATTAAAGCTACTACATCACTTGCATTGGTATTAGAACTTGGAAGAACAATTTGTTGCTCAACAAGATCATACTCCTTCCCACTATTTGGGGTAAACCCATAATACTGGTTTACAAATTTTTTGAAGGAAAATTGCAAAAATGCTCCCACAATAAAAAAAATTAAAGGGTTCTAACAAACTAAGGAGTTTGCACGAACCCAAGAAAGGCTTCGCTTGAACCCCTAATTCAATTGAACCACCTTTTCCATGTCGAGTTCACTCAAACCATATTATGTCACATTTTTTTAATAAAACAAAAGGAAAAATAAAAAAATAGGGGTTTGAGTGAACCCCCCTTCACTCAAAAGGGTCAAGGGGGGTTCGGTCGAATCCCCCTTTTTCCCCCTTCTCCCCCTCTTCTACCAAATATTTGCAAAATTTTGAATTTCAAAGCTTAGGTTGAGGATGAAAATGGAGGAGACTTCACAAACCCAATTGGATGATACTAGTCCTTGGAACAATCTATCCATCAAATATAATTTTAATATGTTCTGGTTTTATTATGTATTTTTTTTAGTTTGATTAAACATAGGTTTTTCATCAAAAATCAAGATCACTGTTTTGTACATGTGGAAAAATAGTAGATTATCATTTTTTTTTGAAAAATATCAGTGCACTAGATATTGATGTCCTTGATCCAACAAAAAGAGTTGAATTTTGATGCATACAAAAATAGTTATGTTTTAGCTAGTGAATCATGTCTAAATTGTAACTTGTTTGACTTTGAAACTTAATTATGAAAAGAATATTCAATGAAATGGTATGAAACCAATTCCATGCACTAGATATTGTAGTTACAAATCTAAATTTGAAAAAATTATAATTTTATCCTTCATAGAAAAAAATTTAAGTGTTAGCTAGTAACGTCACTTTTTAAAAATGGTGTTTATTGTTAAAAACTAGTTTTGAAGGAGATGGAAAAAGAAGTGCAATCCGATTCCAAAATTTTTGAAAAAAATATATTTAGAATCTACCAAAAAAATGTCACAAATCACTAGTTTACATCATCTTCTAATTCCTCACGGTTTAGTTGCTATGGGTGCCTGAAAGTGAAGATTATGTTAAAAAAATTAGTTCAATATCCAGTTTGGCCAAAAAATGTAAACTAGTATTGTGGGGTCACCTTGTGAAGGAAAACGAGGAGCACTAGGCAAGATGGCTTGAGGAAAAGGTAAGGATGTTGAAGTTGTTTTTCTTGGTTGTGGATTGTTTCTAGTGTTATATGTATGAGCAACAACATTATGACTTGATTGTTGTGAAACATTATTCTTAGGTGGTTCAAGAGTGAAAATAGATTTGTTTTGAGTTTGAGGTTTGTGTGAAGGTGGGTAAAAGATAAGTTGAGGATGAATCATATTAACTTCTCTTGGTTTCAGTTTTTCATAACAAGCCTTAGTGGATGAACCTTGTGAGATGAAATCCTCAAGGGCCTCATCTAACATGTCAAATTCATCACTACTAAAAGGATTGAGGGTTAGGTTAACTTGGAAAAAGAGATTTGAAATACTCCAATTGTTAGAGTTATCAAGCATTAGATAATAATTAATTAATATTTAATTGATTATTAGTCTAATTTATTCTTATGCACTTAAGTTAAACATAGGATTGCTTTATTAGTTGAGCTAAAATTAGATCATTATGTCTTATCTCATGTGATTTTGACACTTACCGTGATTTGATCCCTTTCTCATTTAGGGTTTTACTCTTATAAGCACTCAACCCTCATTGTAATTATATCTTGAGCTTTCATATCTTCTTGAGAGTCTCTTGCTTCTATAGCTTTTTCTTGTTGAGGAATATTGCATATATTATTTGTAGATATCTTGCATAGAAGGTGTATTTGTTTGTTGTTTAATCCTATGGCTTGTGTTTTTTTTTTTTTCATAATTCTTACATGGTATCAAAGCATGGATTCATCAAACCCCTTCTCAATTTATGAGATTTATTTTCTTCAAAATGGGTTGTAGGCTTTAGATTTGAATCCCCTTTCCTTTTTTGAAAACTTTGGAGGTGGGAATTTTTTGGTATATTTTGGTACAAAAAGGACCTCATCATTGGATTCAAATCTATCGAGAAAGTCAAATATGGCTTTTGTTTCATCTGATTTCGACTCTTGATGCTAGATCTATTAAGGTTTGAAGTGGTTGCTTTGTTTCTGGATCTGGAGGGTAGCTACAATTTTGGTGCATTTTGAGCCAAATAGATGTTACCATCATCCTCAGAAGGCCCAAAAACCTTAAAATCACCTATCAAATCACTGAAATCTATGACAAGAGTTTCGGAGGAAAAAAAAATTTGCTAGGGAAGTCGTACAACCTCCCCAACATGTGAATTGAGGTAAAAAGTAAAAAATAAAAAAATATTTTTTTCCTATGGATTTTTTTCTTAAAATAAAAATAAAAATATATATTTTAAAAACCCTTTAAAAGGGAAGCACAAGAAACAAGGAAAAAACTACGAGCCACAGGATCAAACAATGAACAAAGACACCTTCCATGTAAGAGATATGCAAACAATATGCTCAATATTCCTCAACAAGAAAATTCTACGAAGCAATAGACTCTCAAGAAGATATGAAAGCTCAAGATAATTAAAATGAGTGTTGAGTGCTTATAAGAGAAAAACCCTAAATGAGAAAGGGATTAGATCAAGAAAAGTGTCAACATCACATGAGATGAGACATAATGATCTAATATTAGATCAACTAATAAAGCATAAAACACTCCTAAGTTTAGTTTAAGTGTATGAGAATAATTAGACTAATAATCAATTAAATATTAATTAATTATTAGCTAATGCATGATAACTCTAACATCCCCCCTTAAGATGAACTTAGGGAGTAGCTAAAAACCCTAAAAATAGAATGCATGATGGGTTCCAAAAAACAAGGCCATGTAAGGTACCCATGTACAATCCTGAACAAGAACCACCATTTCCTTAGAGATTGGAAGTTGTTAAGAAGAAGGAAGAAAAAGACATAACCTTTGACATTTTAGATCAACTAAAGCATATATGTGTCAAGATATCTCTATTTCAGGCCATAAAAGATGTTCCCATATATGGAAAAGCAATCAAGGAAGCTTGTCTCAAGAAACCAGGCAGGAAAAAGAAAGACCCAACTACAGTTCATGTGGTGGGATAGCTGGTTGACATCATGCTTTGGAAAGTGACTATCCCCAAGTACAATGACCCAGGTAGTCCTGTGGTAGGAGTGGTTATAAATGATCCAAATAAAGAATGCTTTGATTGATTTGGGGATAACATTAAATGTAATGACTAAGGACATCCTGCAACAACTAAATGTTGCAAACATGAGATCTACTCCTACTATCCTGCAATTTACTGATAGTTCTATTGTTAAGCCTGATGGTATAGTAGAGGATCTTGTGGTAATTCTAGACTCCTGGGAGTACCCAGCAGTTTTCATGATTCTTTCTCCTAAAGCTACACTAGGCGAGTATCCCATTATTTTTGGAAGGCCATGGTTAGCAACAACAAATGCCTATATTGGATGTCAGTCAGGAGACATGACCATTTCTAATGGGAAGAGTACCAAAAAGTTTGTTCTTTATCCTCTTGCTCAACCATCATAGAATATGGATAACCCCATATGGCCACATGTTGGTGAAGAGGCCGAAGAAGTTAATTTTGTGGCACAACTTATGATGTTAGGGAGAAGTTATTTCATGCAGCTTCAAGATGAAGATGAAGTATTGTCTAACATAATTTAGAACCATTATGAAGTAGAGGAAGCATCATCCTCTCATGCATCTAGATTTGCTGATCTAGTGAACACACTACTGCCCATTCTTCCTGTAGCCACTCTTCCTACAACAATGGGTATGTCCCATACATTATTTCCATATGAACTCAAGGTACCATGCATTAATGAAGCAACTATGATAGAGTTAACTACACAAGTGTTTGTGTTAGAAGGAAAATACCTGAATATTAACAACAAACTGAGTGAAGAACAATAGTTGTCATTGGAAAACTTACTAAGGACCCACCAACATGCATTTGCATGTGACTATCATGATATGAAAGGATTGGACCCTAAGATTTGCACTCATAGGATATACATTAGAGATAATTGTACACTAGTAAGGAAACCAAAAAGAATAATTAATCTTGCATTGAGATAAATTGTAAAAGGGGAACTCAGAAATTGCTAGATGTAGGATTTATCTACCCCATTTCAAATAGCCATTGGGTGTCTCCATTGGTGATTGTGCCCAAGAAGTGAGGGAAATTGTGAGTTTGTGTTGATTACAAGGAACTCAATGCTGCCACAAAAAAGGACCATTTTCCCTTATGTTTCATAGATCAAGTTTTCAACTCACTTGTAAGAAAGCAATACTTTTCTTTTCTAGATGGATTGAATAGCTATAACTAGATCCAAATTTCACCTGAGGACCGGGAGAAGACAAATTTTACCTATCCATGTGGAACCTATGCCTACTCAGTACTTCCAATTGGCCTATGTAATGCACTTGCAACTTTCCAAAGGGTAGTCATTAGCATATTTTCAAACATCTCTCTTGATTGCATGGAAATTTATATAGATGACTTTACTACCTATTGTGTTGATTTTAGTGAAGCATTGGAAAATATTAGGAGAGTCCTACAAAGATGTGAAGACCACAATCTATCTTTAAACAGTGAAAAATGCTTCATGATGATACAGGAAGGTGTAGTTCTTGACCACTATATCTCTCACAAGGGAATTCAAGTCAATCCTACAAAAATTGAGGTGATCACCAATCTACCTACACCTACAAAACATAAGGATGTTAGGAGTTTCTTGGGACATGCAGGTTATTATAGGTATTTCATCAAAGACTTCAACAAAATGGCAGCACCATTGTACACTCTCCTAACCAAAGATGTTGAATTCCAATGGATAAAAGATTGTGACAAGGTATTTTTTTACTTGAAAGCAACTTTAACTCATGCTCCTATACTTAAAGGACCTAATTGGGAGATCCGTTTTCACATTCATACAAATGCATTAGACTGTGCTATAGGAGTAGTCTTGGACAAAAACAAGGAGCCATTGAAAATGTCATTTACTTTGTCAGCAAAAATCTGCAGGGGGCTGAATTCAACTATATAGTGACAAAAAAAGAAATGTTGGCAGTGATCTATGCCCTAAACAAATCCAAGAACTACATAATAGGTTATCAGATCTTTGTGCACATTGATCATGCAGCCATTAGATACCTCATGAATAACACTTTGATCTTAGGTAGGCTAGCAAGATGGTTATTGTTGATGCAGGAGTTTGACATAACCATTGTGGATAAACCAAGGAAGGCCAATATTGTTGCAGACTTTCTTTCAAGGTTGATTACATCAGAGGACAATCAAGAAATAGATGACTCTTTTCATGATGAGAATCTATTCTCCATTAGTGTACAAATACCTTAGTATGTTGACATTGCTAATTATCTGGTCATAGGGAGAGTTCCTCCTCATTTCTCTCCAAAAGAGAGAAGGGTGCTCATTGAAAAATCTTTTCCTTTTTCATGGATTACTGGATGTTTATTCTATACTAGACTAGACCATGTCATGAGGAGATGTGTGAGGAAAGATGAGACATATGATATTTTGCATGCATGTCACAATGAACCCTGTGGAGGGAATTTTGTAGCCAAGAGGACAATAATGAATATTTTGAAGACAGGATACTATTGGCCCACAATCAACAAGGATGTAGGAAAGTATACAAGAAAATGTGATAGATGCCAAAAGATGGGCTGACCAACCAAATTTGATGAGATGCCACTTTACCCTCAGGTAGTAATGACTCCCTTTGATAAGTGGGGATTGAATTTTGTAGGACCCATTGAACCTCCATCAAATGGAAAGTCTTATATCCCGGTATGTGCTGATTATGTAAACAAGTGGGTAGAAGTTAAGGCCAAGAAACATGCAAGAGATAATAAGGTTGCATAATTTCTTTATGAAGAAATTTTCACATGGTATGGAGTTCCAAGAGAGATAGTGACTAATCAAGGGGCTCAATTTAGGTATGTGCAGGATCATCATGGAAAAAATAGGCCCTTAAGTGGCAAAAAATTCAAAAAAATTAGAGTTAGGCAAATTGACATAAAATTTTGAATAAGTTATCTATATTATTTCAAAAATATGTAAGAATAGAATCTGTAGCAAATTGAATGTAGTTTCTAAACTACTAGGTTTGTTTAAAAAAATAAATCTATTTGGTGAAAATTTGAAATTTCAATGCAGTGGTACTTAAATTTCAAGGAAAAAATAAGTAGGTGTCTATTTGACCACCCTAACCACAATAAATGATAATATTTTTTATAAGATTTTAGATATAAGTAGAGGACTCATGCCCCAATGTGATGCATTTTTTTTATATTTTTTTTGAGTAAATAATTAATTATGATTTTTTTATTACAACTTTTTTAAAAATATAAAAACTCGTATGTCTGACCACCTTAACTTGGTCAAAACTTCATGAAATTGAATTTTTCTTTTTTAATCCTATAGTATGTAAAGCATAGAATGTGATGTATGTTTTGGATTGAAAAAATGTGATACCGTTTGAAAGCTATAGATGTTTTTCAATTAGCCTATCAATCAGGACTTTAGTCATAATTTGAATAGAAAATGAATAATAATTACTTATTTAATTCAAGGTAAAGCATAATTTATATCGATGGAAAGTTGAGAATCTTCTTTAAAAACCCTTTTCATTTCATCAATTTTGGGTAAAAAAATAGTCATTAGCCACATACCCATCATATTGCCACTTTTTGGCCCATCATGATCTTGCACATACCCATTCACTTCGACTCTTGTTACAACACTGGTCAATGAGTACAACATACGACACAAGAAGTCTACTCCTTATCAACCTCAAGCCAATGGCCAAGTTGAGGTAACCAATAGAGAAATTGAAGCCATTCTAACCAAAATAGTGGCTATACACAAAAAGGATTGGGCAAACAAGCTACCAGAAGCTATTTGGGCCTATAAAACTACTTGGAAAGCAACTATAGGCTTCACTCCATTTGAGTTGCTATATGGTAAGATATCTATGATGCCCATTGAATTTGAGCATAAGACTCTTAGGACTGTAGTAGACTTGGGGATGGATATCTGTGAGAGACAAAGAGAAAGAATCATGCAGTTGAATGCTTTGGATGAGATGAGGAAAGCATCCTTACATCACTTAGAGGTAGTGCAGAATCAAAGAATAAAGTGGCATGATAAATTCATAAAAGACAATAAATTCCAGCCATACGATTAGGCACTGCTCTATGACTCAAGGTATCAAGATAATGTAGGAAAATTACAGACAAGGTGGCTAGGACCATATGAGGTTGCTAAAGTCTTCCCCAATGATGTTGTTTAGGTCACTACCATTGACTCTATTAGATTCAAGTTGCTTTTCAATGGTCATCACCTCAGATTGTATCACAAGCCAACTTCCAAAGAGGAATTCTTGCAGCAATTCACTCAACATGCAACACACGAGCTTCCTATAGCCGAAGGAAGTGGACCTAGTGTCCCTCCTGGCTAATTTAGGTATGTACTTTGTCATAATAAAGACTTCCACTTTTGTGGGAGTCCACTTCTTCACCCATCCACCCATCCACCCATCCATCTCCACCTTTCTCCCTCTTCCATCACTTCAATTCACTCCACTTCACCTCATTCCACTCCATTTTCATTAATTGCTCAAATGATTTCTTAAAATTCAACCAGTACTTTCTCCACAATATTTACAATGAAACTTCCAAGACTTTAGGTATGTGTGCATTAATTGCTATATCTTAATTTCCTTTTAGAGCATTCATTTAATTGTTGTACATTAATATGGACGTTCACCATAGCATGTCATTATTCCTTGTCCTTGTCAAATCATCATTACCGCCTCACATGTGAGGACACATGCTTAAATTTAGGTTGGAGGGGGGAAAGATGTGAATACCATGCCCATGTGTCAATCCATGTTGGTCTACATCAATAAAGTATAAATTGAGTCAATTTAAATTCTGAGTGAGATGACGGCTCGCATGTGTGAGGTGACACCAATCGCCACTGCCATTTTTCTCCATAATAACCTTCCTTTATTACTCCTTTACTACCTTTATTGATCCTGTCATAATATTAAGTTACCAAAAGGTAAAACAAAAAGGAAAAATTTAGACGATACTAGAATTGAAAATTTAGTAGTGTTGCAGGAAGGAGAAGTTTAGCCAAATATTGCAGGAAGGGAAACTCTATAGAGTGATTTTTTGATTGTAGATGACTAAACAATGGAAGGTGGGTTAATTCAAAATGAACCCATGGTTCACAATGTATTATTATAGGATTCACCTTGCTAGGCCGAATTCAGAAACTGCGGGTGGTTAGATTATTTCATGAAACTGAATGATTTTAATGAATACAATGCATTGGATTTTTTCCAGACATTGTCTGAAGGAAAGGCCATAGTAAAATGGTTGGAGTTCATGGCTACTGAAGAGAGGATTGCAAAAGTTATAGGGTTGTCTACCGACGGTGAACATTACCCCACTACTAGAGACGTCAGGTTAGCTAGGGATGAATTTACAGAACCTGGTGACCCTCCATTGAGTGTGGAAAACAAGGTGTGAAGAGAACCTATCTACCCAAGCCATGGAAACAAGTAGCTATTTATGTTATACAATACATCACCTATGAAGGTTGTCAGTAGAATCTACATTTTGTGCACTTCAAAATCTTGAATCACATGAGGCATGGGAGAATGATGAATGTGTCAAGCATGCTATACCACCTTCTTTCAATCATGGTGGCCAAGACCCAAAAAGGTAGGGAAAATTTTGTTTCCCATCATTTTCTAATCAAATTATTAGTTGAGAAGTCTCTACATGATGTGTCTGAAATGACTTGGGAAGAATTCGTAAATATTGATCAAATTAGACTAGAGCATTTGTGACCTAGGGTTTTTCCTCAACCTCATAGGACTAGCAGGAGATTGAGCACAACTGAAGCCACTTCTATTGCTTCAACCTCTGGCATAGGACCTAGTGTAAACCCTCCTGCAACTAAACAAACCATAGAGATTAGTTCTTCTGAGATAGAGGACTCGGACAAAGAAAGTTGCTCTCTAGATTTTGATGATAATATTCCTCTTGGCATCCTAATGGGAACTAGGGCACAAAATAGAGAAGCATAAGTAAGAAAAGAAAAAGCTAAAAATAAATCGGTAGAAAAAGAAGTGCCAAGCTCTAAGAAGTGGAAGGCTGACACTGTTCATCTTGCAACCAAAGAAAAATATGAGAGCCCTCCTAGGAAATCAAGACCAGCCAAGTCAGTCTTTGATATGTATTTGTAGGAAATCCCTAAGCCTAGAGAAACATCATGGGGGGACACATAAGCTTCAATGGGGTAGGTGAATGTTGAGGAAAAGGACATATTTAAGAAAGCAGTAAACATAACACTAACAAATCTTGTTGAATTGCAAAACAAGTTGAGAATCAAGGGTATGAGGAAAATCAAAAGTTCCTACAACAAGATAAAGAGAAAGAAAGAGAGGCCTTGTAGCCAAAATTGGGAGAACAATCAATACCCCTATAGTTGGAATTGACTGAACAACCAAAATCCTTGCAACTAGTATGATATGAAGAGCAAGCATCAGTGCCAGGAAAAAATGTTGATAGGAATACATAACCCCCTTGGTTTTATAGTACACATGGTAGCTCTGAACTTATGGAAAGAGATGCAAAGGAGGGAGGATGAATGTAAAGAGGAGAAACATAGGCTAAAGAAGGAAATTCAAAAGAGAGATGAAGTGATTGAAGATAAGAATGAGGAAATTGCTTATTTAAAGGAAAAGGTGGACAATATTGTAGCCTTGGTACCTCATATATTAGAATGTAGGACCCCTCCAAGGGTCTATGCTCTGCATTTGAGGGAGAAGTATCTTTCTTTTAAGCTAGCAAGGGGGAATGTGTAGGATCATGATGGGCCAAAAAGTGGCAATATGATGGGTATGTGGTTGACAACTTTTTTTTTAACTCAAAATTGATGAAATGAAAAGGGTTTTTAAAGGATATTCTCAAATTTCCACCAATATAAATTATGCTTTACTTTGAATTTAATAAGTAATTATTATTCATTTTCTATTCAAATTATGACTAATGTCCTGATTGATATACTAATATAAAACATCTATAGCTTTCAAATGGTATCACATTTTTTGAATCCAAAACATGCATCACATTCTATGCTTCACATACTATAGGAATTAAAAAAGAAAAATTGCATTTCATGAAGTTTTGACCAAGTGGTCGACATAGGACTCTTTTATATTTTTAAAAGTTGTAATAAAAAATTCATAATTAATTATCTACTTGGAAAAAAATTACAAAATAAAATGCATCACATTGGGACATGAGTCCTCTACTTATATCTAAAATATTATAAAAAATATTATCATTTTATTATGGTTAGGGTGGTTAGACAAACACCTACTTCTTATTTTTTCCCTGAAATTTAGGTACTACTGCTTTGAAATTTCAAATTTTCACCAAATAGATTTCTTTTTTTTTAAACAAACCTAGTAGTCTAGAAACTACATTCAATTTTCTATGGATTATATTCTTACATATTTTTGAAATAATATAGATAACTTATTCAAATTTTTACATCAAGTTTCCTAACTCTGATTTTTCTAATTTTTTTGCCACTTAAGGGCCTATTTTTTCCATGATGATCCCGCACATACCCAAGGATTGTCTTAGGTTTGAATCCTTCCATTGAGACCCCTCTTGAATTTTTCAATGCTTATTAGATTGCTCCTCTTGAAATGAAGAATTTGTTGTGTGAATTCTATTTACATAATTATGTTGTGACTCAAGACCATGATTGGAATCCACTGTTGTATATTGGGGATGTCCAATTAAGGGAATTTATGTTCTGGGTACAGAATGAGATTAGTTGGGGACAACAATACATGACCTATAGGAAAATGGAATCCAACATTCTCTTGTCCATCAAGGCCGAATCTAGAAACCCAAGGGACATTTACATGGATTGGCACATAATTGTTTACAGACCAAGCTATGGCAACTAGATCCTATCTAAGAGAGAGGCAGTTTACAAATAATATGAGGTGGAAAAAACAAAAGAGGAATCTATGAAGGGATACCTATCACAAAGGTGGAACAACCTAACTGATGAGTTAAAGAAAGTTGAGCCTCATTCTATACATAACTATGCTGCAACACTTAAGAGAATTGATAAATATATACAGATTGGAAGAAAAATGGTATGAATTTGGCTTCCACTGACTTTTCAGCCACCTATCCTAATGTGGCCTATGCCAAATTTTAGGTATTACCACTATGATATTGTTGCAAAGAGACATAGATGGAGCAAATTGGATAGACAACAAGGGTTCTATTGGGATCCTAATTCACACACAACAAGCACTGATGTAGGATAGCTGGTGGTTGCAAATTTCAGGGCATTGACTAAGCAGAAGAACAACCCTTCCCCTATTGGAGGACCAACAAAACCTTAGGTTGGGGGGAGTGATGAGTCCGATTTATGGTTTAATTTTGACAAAATTTATGGACTATTTTCTGAAATTGTCATAGACCTTGATGTTTGAATGTTGACATTTTAATGATATTTCCCCAAAACCATAGACATTGGGAGTAAGCTTATTTCTGCAAATCTTTAATTACATTGACATGCTATATGGACTATCTGCGTTAATTCTACATATGGATTAATGAATGTTCTTTAAGATAGTTACAAATATGCAATTATTGTGTATACTAATATTGTCCTCCTAATCCATGGAGTTGACCACCTTGCTTAGTTAGTAGTTTTTTCTCCTATAAATAAGAGTTAGATGCTCCTTCTCAGGAGGTTGTGCAATCTGATGATGTACTTGCATTCTTAGTTTTTAGTAATACAATTATGCTACTCTATTGTACCATGTCTTCCAATGAATAAAATAAAGTTATAAGTTCATGCATCTGAGTTTACATTAGTTTTAGGGGATACTATCTAAGGGGGCCCACTTGGTGAGCATTCCGTCCTTTATTTTAGTTTAGTTTAGTCATTACTTTCTATTTATTAATTAGTTAATAATCAGGCACTGACTCTTCCTACAACCACTAGAATTCCATTTTGTGACTACTCCTGTAGCCAAAGCAGACATAGTAGTTTCCTATTTGTTTGCTTAGATTTTCATTTCTAACATGCATAATCAGCTTAGTATAGTTTTTGGTTGATGATCACCACTTATTTTATTTCTTTCCAAGCAATTTACTTTTATCATTGTGTATTTCTTAGTTGCAGGATGAAAATGGCTACTTTTGATTCCTAGTGCACATACTGTGCTGACCCATTTCAAGTTTACATGCCTGGGTTGACAAGTTAAATGCACCTTCATGATGATTGAAATAGTTATTTAGGTTAGATATCCAATCTCTGAATCACAACTATAAAGGCTTAGTTGTTAAATCATTGTAGGAGGCCAACATATGGATCAACTTAAAATGGTGGGGCAACAAGACTTCAATGACTTTTGACTCAAGTTTCCACAATCTATTGCAAAGGACTTTTGGACTCATTAATTAACCTCATACAACTTGTCTCACTAACAAAGCCTTGATAAGGCTTATGCTTTGATAGAAGTGATAACCAAAACTATAACAAGATGAAACAGAGGAAAATTCAAGGAAAAACTTGTTTTGAGGTACAAAATACCATGAGACAATACTATGTGACATCAACAATGTGATCTTTTCATAGTTTACAACTTTTACCCTAAGCTACCTAAATCTGTCCTCTTGGGACAGTTAAGAAAATTTTCCTCCAACTGATAGCTTTAAACAAAATATTTAAACCAAAAACCCTAAAGACCTTTCTCCACAATACTACATTGTTTTTTGGGTGAGTTCAATCATTCTTACAATCTTTCATGACCTTTTTGTCTCCTTTTATCAACCTTTTTGTTTGATCCATGCTAATATTAGACTTGCTGATCATCTTCGGCATGTGCAACACTTAGCTCTAGCCCCTACAACATAGAAAAAAGTTAGAGTACATTAAAACTAGACTCTCCACCCATTTTAGTGAATTTTCACTAGTGGAGAGGAGAGCTACATGCTAATTTGTGCTCACAGTAACCTAGATAGAGTTTCTACCCACCTGGAGCAAAATGGCTCTAAGGTTTTTTTATATCTGATGAAAATCAATGAAAAAAGAATATTTTTTTTCAAGACTCACATGCACACAGTATCCAATAAGTTACAGAAGCTTTGGTGTTCTGTAAAGACCGTACCAAACAACAACAGTTTTGAAAATAGTAAGAAAACACATAAAATCCACTTTTCTTCTTCACTAGAATGAAAAATCAAATCAAAAACTACATGTTTCAACTATCAGGAGTATTTTTCCTTACATTACAACTTATTTTCATCATTGGAGGTCTTTTTCTTGAATGGATGCAACAATTACTTAATTTTTTACACTTTCTAAAAGTTGCATGACAACTTTTTGCAACTTTCACTCATCGACCCACTAAAAAAACTCAAATGAATTACAAGATGTCAAATGGTCATAAATGACCTTAGGAAACACTAAACAACTCCTAACCACACTAAATGACTTAAAACCAAAATTACATTAAAAATGCAAAAACAAGGTCTAGGTGACCTTACACCATACACCCCAGGGAAAGAAACTCAAGTCCCACTTGAGTGTAGGTTTGAAAATTTATAACCATGTTTGATGATATTAGACTCAGACATCCAAGTAGTATCCTCCATAGGAAGACCTCTCCATTTGACCAAATAGTGGAAGAAGACCTTCTTCCTTGTCCTCTTGAGTTCTTTTTTGTCCAAAATGCATTCCAACTCCAAAGGTTGGCTTGGTAGGAGATCTCTGGCCCATTCCTCATCTGAGAAAGTTGTTGAACCTACATTATCACCTACAAAAAAATCCCCTTTGTAAGGGTAGAGGTCAGATACATCAAAAATAGGAGAAATGACAACACCAGGGGGAAGCTCTATTTCATATGTGTTCTCTCCAAATTTACGCACCACTTTACATGGCCCTATCTTCTTCATGCATATTTTAGAATACTAACCCTTAGGAAACTGTTTATTCCTCAAATGAGCCAAAACTAGATCCCCAACCTTATATTGAACCTCTCTCCTCTTTAGATCAGCATGATGTTTGTACTTGTATACACTCTTTTGAAGATTGTCCTTGACTTGTTGGTAGATCTCTTGCATAACCATAGAAAATTGTTCACCTTCAACACTCCTTTCCATCCCACTGGTATCTCTCAATTCAAATATACCCCTAGGTTGCAAACCATAAACAATCTCAAAAGGACTTTTTCCAACACTCTTATTCACTAAGTCATTGTAGGAAAACTCTACTTGAGGAAAAATTAGATCCCACTATGTTGAATTATCTTTGGATAGACATCTTAGGAGGTTCCCAAGGCTCCTATCCACCACTTCAGTTTTCCCATTAGTTTGAGGGTGATAGGCAGAATTGAAACTCAAATTAGCACCAAGTTTCTTCTACAAGGTTTTCCAAAAATGACCAACAAACTTGTTGTCCCTGTCTGAAATAATGCTAAGAGGAAAACCATGAACTCTTACCACCTCTTTGAAGAATATACCTACTATGTATGAAGCATAATTAGTGATTTTGCAAGGTATAAAATGAGCCAACTTAGAATACCTTTCCACAACAACATACACTGAGTCAAAACCTCTTTGTGTTCTAGGAAACCCCATCACAAAATCCATACTAATTGATTCCCAAGGCCTATTGGGAATAGGAAGAGGATGGTATAACCCTATAGTAGTGCTACATCCTTTATCCCTTTGACAAATAATACACTTTTCAACAAAATTCCTCACATCAGTTTGCATTTTTGGCCAATAATAGTGCTTCTTCAACTACTCCAAGGTCTTATCCAGACTAAAATGACCTACAAGACTACCACTATGCTTTTCTTTGATCAATTTATCCCTCATTGAACATTTAGGAATACATAATTGTGCCCCTTTGAACAAAAAATCATCTTGGATCAAAAAATAAAGCCATTTCTCATTATTGTTGCTACAGGGTTGCCTACAACTTGCATAAATTTCTTTGAAATTTGCATCCTCATGATACATACATTTCAAAGAATCAAATCCCATGCTTTGTAACTAAATTTCATGTACCATTAGATCCCTTCTAGTCAATGCATCTACCACTTTATTAGACTGCCCTTTCTTATGATTAATGGTAAAAGTGAAACCTTGCAAATACTCAACTCATTTCACATTCCTATGACTATGTTTATCTTGACTATTCAAAAATTGGAGTGCATGATTATCAATGTACACTATAAACTCCTTAGGAAGTAGATAATTCCTCCATTTCTTTAATTCTTGCACCATTGCATACATTTCAAGGTCATAGGAAGAATACCTTTTCTTGGCTTCATTCAACTTCTCACTAAAGAAGGCAATAGGCCTATTTTCTTGACTTAACATAGCACCTATGACATGGCCACTTGCATCACATTCAATTGTGAAGACCTTATCAAAACTAGGAAAATATGATATAGGCTGCTCAACTACCCTCTTTTTCAAATATTCAAAACTCTTATCAGCCTCACTAGACCAAACAAACCTCCTCCTTTTTTCACCCTTAATAGTATCAATCATTGGAGCACAAATATGACTAAAACCTTATATAATTTTTTTTTTAAAGCTAGCCAAACCATGGAAACTGTAATGCCCCGTCTTAATAACCTAAGAATGTTGCAAATGTGTTGTAAAGGTGTAATAATTTTTTTTTTAAAGTATTAATATTAGGTTATTAATTGCATACATTCTTAGGTTAAGCGATGTTACACTACTTTGAGTTTTCCATAAGTGACTTAAGCATTTTGCATTGCACATATTGTATCATAACATAAAATAAACATTGCATAATAATAAATTTCCATTCATGATAACATAATAAAGTACATACATGTTTTTCCATACATTGCATTGATATGATATTCAATACTCATCCAACTTGATGAGGTAGTTCAAATAATAGTTACAAATACAATTACATTGTTCACATCTTATACATTTGAGGGATGTTTTCAAATACAAGTTTACAATATAAAATGATTAAAGTACAGAAGAAATCCATGTGCGAGCTCTTCATCCATGAAGCTCTCGATGCTACGATCAAACTGGGGACCCAACGGAGTAAGGTGCACATTCCACCCAACCATGTGGTACCCGTAGGTCCACCCCCCATGCTAGGAGATAGTAATAAGGTTACCTAGACCTAATCTACTAACCCTAGACACTAGTACAACAACCTAATGGTTACATTGCTTCCAGATTTTTGACAATTGAATTTACTACAAATACAAAGTTGACTATTATTTTAGGTGGAGTGTCATCACAACGATGTAAAGGTTACCCTGGTGTTTCTTCCTAGGTTCTAGCCCCTAATCCTTGGGTTACCCTGGTAACCTCTTACGAAACCCAGCCCCTATTGCATACTGTTGTGGAATCGAATGTCTCTTAAGGAAACGAGACTCCGATTTTCCATTCCAGGCCTTCTCAACTTATACTCAAGACTGAAGAAGCTCAAGAGTCATAAGAGAGGCATAAGCATCTTATTAAATGTTTTAAACTATCTAATGTGTACTTTAATTTTCACTGAGTTACTAACTATTTGTAAGTTACCCTGACACCACTTTGTGTGTCGGCCCTTACAAATAGCCACTCCCCTAAACATAACAAGGGTTTCTAAGTTTCCATGACTAGGGTTTACCAAGTACATAAATTACATCTCACAATAACAAATACACTTAACAGTATCAGACACCAAGTTTAACACTTGCACAACCCAAGTCAATTTAAGAAATACATTTGAACGTATAAACACCCTTTTTTACACAATTTGTTCTGGAAGACTTTCACATCATAGACACTCCCAATTTTGCCCCAAAAGAAACACGTATGCAACAAACCAAGAAAAGTAAACTTTCTATTGTTTGGATACACTAAATCCATATGCAATCATTTAAAATCAACATATATTTTCAAAATCATCTTAATTAAAAGATTTATTAAATCCATTCTTTCAAGAAATAAGCAAAAGATTATATTCACACAGAGGATTCAATATGATTTAATTCTGACTCTTATTTTCATAACTTCACAGATCAATGACCTCCAAATTTTTCTATTTTAACTTTTCAATTTAAATCTATTTTTTTAAATCAATTCCTAATAACTTTAAAACAATATAATAATTTAATAATATATATATATATAAATATATATATATATATATTATTATTTTAATATATTTAAAACCCTAATCGAAAGTTTTACTCACGGATTTTAGCACAGAGAAATTATCACACGGCCGCCATTGTTTAAACACAGCCACGACTATCAACCATGGCCGACAACCTTCTCCATATGGGGAAGCAGCTGTGTGGTAGCCGCCGCTGCCTGTGAGGGCAGCGTTGGTTGCCTCCACAGCCATCGCCCCATACGGGGGCGGCTGTGGGGGTAGCCCCACGGCCCCCTCTATACACATTATATATATAAAAGAAAGAAAATTTTAACATATAAATCCCCAATAAAAATTATGATAATAATCTGCGAAAATATAATTTTGCTTAAATGAAACTTTATACAAATTTCATATGGCGAAATGAGGCAGAAATCCGATTACAGATTTAAAAAAAAATTGGTTTATAATTTTTTCTCAAATACTTTATATATATATATGTATATATTGGTATATATATATATATATATATATATATATATATATATATATATATAAAGGTTTTCAATAGTAGATAAATGCTGTCAATAAGTAAATACATACCATAGAGTTTTCCAAAATAATTCTGGGATAGTACTGTGAATATACATTTTTTTTTTGAACAGTAAATAAAAAGAAATATTAACTCATATACCCATTTATTTCACAAAGAAATTTTTAAATCAATACACAACAAAATTCTTCATAGAGATTTTCTTTCACTAAATTCCCTAATCTTGTTTTCTCAAAATTCATATAGTTAACAGAAAGTTATTACAAAATAATTCAATGAAAAACAAGAATAATAACTAGTGAAATACCTGATTTCCTGTGTTTGAAGATTTGATTGTTGGAGAATATCTTCTGTCTGTAAGTTACAATCCTCCAAATCTTTCACAAAAGCTTTATCCAATGACAAGAAATCTTCCACAAATATACAACCCTAGAGGAAATACAAATCCTCTCAGAAAGTCAATTTTTACACAGCAAGAATTTTTTTACAAAAGCTTTGATAATTTCCCCGTGAGGAAAATTGAACAACCTCTGTAAATTTCCCGAGATCCAAAATAACCTCTGTAAAATTTTTCAACAACCTCAATGCAATAATTGCACTGGCACACATGTCGAGAAGTGGTTATGAGAAATATCTTCTCCACTTCTCGGCAATTTTTGCCAATTCAAATTTGCATGCAATTTTCAATTTATTTAATTTAAATTTTGAAAACCAATTTTCCATTCACATGCATTTTATTTTATTTTTATTTTTCTAATTCTTTTAAATACAATATAATTTACACACTTAATAATTTAACTTAATTAATTAATTTATTTAATTAAAATAGTTTAATCTTTTTAAGACCAACTATTTAACCAAATAAGCTAACTAATGTATTAAATTATCAAGTAAGTAAATTTCAATCATATTTAAATATTAATTAAATAATAATAATAAAAGCACAATAAACTAACATTAAAATTAACCAAATTTACCTTTTCAAAACGATTTAACCAAACAGAAAATACAAAACAAACCTATGAATCAAAACTAAAAACAAACAAAGTACTATGACCAAGGTTGAAGACTAGACTAGGGTAAACCAGACTACTATCTCCCGATCAACGTATCCGTTGAGTCTTGACACGCTCAGACCTGATTACACAGGTGGAGTCGGTGTCATGTACCTGCAAATCCTACAACCAAGCAAATAACATGCATACAAATATATATATATATATATATATATAAAGCATTAAACAGGCACACCGTGCAGAGAAAATCACAGATATCGTAGGGCACTCGCAAGCGAGTGATGCGATTCCATTCTCCACACCAATACACTCATAGCAAACTGACAAAATAAATGTTGTTAGTCCATCATAAGCATGTACATAGCAATAGTCATCTAAAAGTAAACATCTAAACTAGATCATATCATATCTGAAAACAATAATCACCAAACAAAGTATCATCATGTCACAGAATAATCCACCATTGCTCAAAACCAGCGATCAAAGTATCCAACAAAACATCATAGGTCTAATAGTATGAAAAAGTATCAACAGAAAGCATAAGCATAGACGGAGGGGTACTACATCCTCCCCCCTAGAATTAGGCTTGCTCCTGAAATCCTGCGAACATATAGGGATAAATTTACCTCATGCGTGTCGCATCCTCCCAGGTAGCCAAAGCCTCATAGCTAGGATCCCATTGGACCCTCACCTGATCAACGTCTCGACCCCTGAGACCGAGCGTCCGGTGCTGAAGAATGGCCATGGGCTCCAAAGCCAGCTGCCCGTCCTCTACCTGTAACGCATTCCAATCAAGTACATGAGATATGTCGGGATGATATGGTCTAAGTATAGATACATGAAAAACATCATGAATACAAGAAAAATTGGGTGGTAAGGCAAGTTGATATGCCATAGGACCAATTCTCTCTAGAATCTCGAATGGTCCTACGAAACGAGGCGCAAGCTTAGAGCCTTTTCCATAACGGATTGGACTCTTTCGCGGTCGCACTCGAAGAAACACTCTATCACCAACAGTGAACTATCGGTCTATCCTATGCGCATCAGCATATTTCTTTTGCCTATCCTGAGCTGCTATCAAATGCTCTCTAATACGGTCAACCTGTTGCTCCATGTCTTGAAGCATCTCAGGTCCAAGTAATACTCTATCCTCAAGTCGATCCCAACTTAGTGGAGTTCAACAAGGACAACCGTATAATGCCTGAAATGGTGGCATACCTATGGAACTCTGATATCCATTATTATAAGCAAATTCTACTAAATACAAGTAATCCTCCCAACGTGATTGTTGGTCCATTACGTACATCCTAAGCATATCCTCTAATATTTGGTTAACTCTTTCAATTTTTCCATCGGTTTGAGGATGATAGGCTGAACTAAAGTTCAACTATGTACCTAATGCACATTGTAACGAAGTCCATAAGGCTGAAGTAAATACAAGATCTCTATCTGATATAATCCTACGAGGAATCCCATGCGCTCTAACGATATCCTCCATGAATATCCTAGCTACAGATGAAGCATTGTATGATGATCGTACAGGCGAAAAGTGAACTACTTTAGTCAAACAGTCAATAGTTACCATAATGGCATCATGTCGACGTGATGACGTAGGTAACCCTACAATAAAGTCAATGGATATAATATCCCATTTCCATTCGGGAAGGAGATGTGGCTGCAATAATCCAGCTAGAGGATGATGTTCAGCTTTAACTCGCTGGCATTCAAGACATCTTGATACGTAGTCAACAATATCACGTTTCATACCAGGCCAGAAATACAATTGCCGAAGATCAACATGCATTTTCTTAACTCCTGGATGAGCTGAATACGGAGCTCGATGAGCTTCAGTCATGATTAATGTACGAAGACTCTCTACATGTGGTACATAAATGCGACCTAAATGTCATAATATACCATCCGATTCTAAGACATATCCTACAAATCGGCCTTCTAAAGGTCTACCCGACTCAATCTCTGACCTCACTTCCTGATATAATCTATCAGTAGGAAGTTTAGCTACTATTTGACCTCTCAAATCTACTTCAAGAGTAGTAGCAGAGATCTCATGTCGACGTCGGCTAAGAGCGTTAGCCACTACATTCTCTTTGCCTTGAACGTATTTTACTTCAATTTCGTACTCACACAAGAACTCCATCCACCGTCTTTGCCTAGCATTCAAGTTAGGTTTGCAAACTACGGTGATCAGTATGAAGTTTGAAGCGATGACCTAATAGAAAATGTCTCCAACGAACTAATGCATGCACTACCGCAGCCAGTTCTAGGTCATGAGTAGGATAGTTTAATTCGTGGTTCTTGAGTTTGTGAGACTCATAAGCAACCACACGCCCATCTTGCATCAAAACTGCTCCCAAACCCTCTAAAGATGCATCCGCACATACTACGAAATCCTTAATAGGATCAAGAACAATGACTATAGGTGCATTAGTTAGCTTTTCTTTAAGAGTCTGAAATGCCAATTGACATTGTTCTATCCAAACAAACTTCTTCCCTTTCCTCTGAAGAGAAGTAATAGGATGACCGATTCTAGAAAATCCCTCTACAAACCGCATATAATAACCAGCAAGACCCATAAAACTATGAACTTCACCTACATTAGTAGGTGCGGGCCAATCCACAATAGCTTGGATCTTTGAAGGATCCACAGCAATACCTTTACCAGATATCACATGTCCAAGGTATTTTATTTCAGATTGAAAGAAGTCACACTTCTTCAGGTTTGCATACAATTGATTTTCCCTTAAACATTGCAATACCTGTCTCAAGTGTTCTTCATGTTCCTTCATGTTCCTCGAATAGACTAAAATGTCATCGAGAAATACCAGGACAAAGCGATCAAGGTATGTACGAAATACACCATTCATTAAACTCATAAATACAGAGGGTGCGTTCGTTAACCCAAATGGTACCACTGTGAATTCGTAGTGCCCATAACGAGTTCGAAAAGCAGTTTTATGAATGTCTGCTTCAGCTATACGTAATTGATGGTAACCAGACTTCAAATCGATTTTAGAGAACACATTAGCTCCCTTAATTTGATCAAAAAGATCATCGATTCTAGGCAAAGGATAATGATTCTTAATCGTAACCTTGTTCAATTGACAATAGTCAATACACAGCCTAAGAGATCCGTCCTTCTTCTTTACGAAGATGAAAAGTGCTCCCCAAGGGGAAACATTTGGACGAATGAATCCCTTTTTTAAAATTTCTTCTAACTAAATACGAAGTTCCTCTAACTCCTGAGTCATCATTCTATAAGGAGCTCTAGATATAGGCTCAGCTCCAGGAACTAGGTCAACTCTAAAGTCAATATCCCTCTTCGGTGGCATTCCAGGAATGTCATCAGGAAATACATCCGCAAATTCCCTAAGAATAGGATGATCATCAAGAGATACCTCTGGACTCTCACCCTCATCTAAATTAGTAACTGTTGTTGCAAACAGTTGACATCCATGACATAGACATCTCTTTAATTGCATAGCAGTTATCATCCGCAAAGAGATAGGTCTTTGAATAACTACAATTTCCACTTTTGCACCTAGATCATTAATGCAACTAACTATCTTAAGTCGACAGTCAATAACAGCATGATAAGATGCTAACCAATCCATACCTAACACTATATTGTATGATCCTAAAGGTGTAACATATAAATCAACTAAGGTAGTTAACATACCTATTTTAAGTTCACAATTATGTACTAAGTTATCTACTGCTACTTTCACCCTTGAGGCGAATTCAACTTGCCATTTACCACCTTGCTTTACCGCCACAAGACCACAATGGTCAACAATGGTTGGTGAAATAAAGGAGTTAGTGGCTCCAGAATCAAAAAGTATAGAAAAACTAACACCATTTAACTTACCTGAAATCTCGACCACCGTATTTTGGTGATCGGCTTGGCGATCATTAACCGCTGCATATACTGTATGTGCACGTCCTGCATCGCCCACTGTAGGCTCTGAAACTATAGGTCGAGACCCATAACCAGTAGAACCTCTCATCGGACACTGCCTAGCTATGTGCCCATGCTGCCCACATGAATAACAACCTGTGCCTGTGCCTCTACCAAATCCTCTGCCACCCGAAGGTGCATTGGACTGCTGAAAACTACCCCTACTGACGGTAGACTGAGCACTTTGCACAGGCTGATCCTGCCTATTGCGCTTGTTACGCCACCAGTTGCGACCCTTTCCTGATTGAGGACTGTTTTGTTGTTGTGGTTGAGGGTTATTGTTCTTTTGAGGAGTTCGTTGTTGTTGTTGCTGCCCACCCTTTGTGGGAGTTTGTTGGTTCTTGGAAGAACCACCTGTCTGTGCCTGTCCACCCCGTGGACTAAAACCTGCTGCAGGAGCACTACCAATCTGCACTCCTGTGTGCCCACCTAAAGCCATAATAAGGTTCTCCTCTACAATGCGAGCCTTCTCCACCACGACTTCCATAGTCTTTGGCTCAAAGACTCGGACACCACCACTGATGCGGGCGTTTAAACCCCTAATAAAATGCTGTACTAGCATAGGCTCGCGTCATGTATACCGGCTATCTTGCTTGAGTTCATAGAACCACCATTCATATTGCTCAATGAAGAGCTGGCCCGTAGATCATGGAACTCCTTCGACCCTACAGCGCCTCCGGTGTTCCAAAAGGAACCGAGCTCTAAACCTCTCGAGCATCTCCCAAAGACCGCAGAACCAATATCTATATGGATCTTACGCTCCTCTAGGCACCACCAAGTAGAGGAAAATCCTCTCAAGTGCATAATAGCGCATCTAGCACGGGTATTGCTACCGTAAGGGTGCATGGCAAAGCATCTACCCAAATCTAGTAGCCAAGTCTCAGCCTCTAATCCTCCTCCTGAACCATCAAAGGTAGGAGGACGTGCCCTCAGTAAATCCCTCATGTGACCAGCAATAATAGAATCCTGATGTGCTGTGTCCTCTACTCTCCTAGGGGATCTATCCCTCTCTCTCACAACCTCCTTCTCATCTACCTGCCTAGGTCCAAGACGAGCTAGGACCTCCTCTAGTAATGGACGTATCTGAGAACCCTCTACTGCTAACTGTACGGGATTCTATCCCTCATCTCTCTGACCCATTTGTTTTGCTTGGTCACTGTGGTGAGGGCTAGGAGGGGGAGTAACCTGAGGGATTGGCCCACGGCCTCCACCTCTACCTCTACCACGACCTCTTCCTCCTCGCCTAGGCATGTTCCTACACATAACAATTACGAGTCTTAGATACCATTCAACCAAGGTTATCAGTTGCGACACTACGTACTAGGTCAACCTAATGGGCTCTAGATTACCCAGAGCGTCCAGTGTTTGTAACCTGGCTCTGATACCAATCTTTAATGCCCCGTCATAATAACCTAAGAATGTTGCAAATGTGTTGTAAAGGTGTAATAATTTTTTTTTTTTAAGTATTAATATTAGGTTAATTAATTGCATACATTCTTAGGTTAAGCGACGTTACACTACTTTGAGTTTTCCATAAGTGACTTAAGTATTTCGCATTGCACATATTATATCATAACATAAAATAAACATTGCATAATAATAAATTTCCATTCATGATAACATAATAAAGTACATACATGTTTTTCCATACATTGCATTGATATGATATTACAATACTCATCCAACTTGATGAGGTAGTTCAAATAATAGTTATAAATACAATTACATTGTTCACCTCTTATACATTTGAGGGATGTTTTCAAATACAAGTTTACAATATACAATGATGAAAGTACAGAAGAAATCCATGTGCGAACTCTTCATCCATGAAGCTCTCGATGCTACGATCAAACTGGGGACCCAACGAAGTAAGGTGCACGTTCCACCCAACCATGTGGTACCCGTAGGTCCACCCCCTATGCTAGGAGATAGTAATAAGGTTACCTAGACCTAATCCACTAACCCTAGACACTAGTACAACAACCTAATGGTTACATTGCTTCCAGATTTTTGATAATTGAATTTACTACAAATACAAGGTTGTCTGTTATTTTAGGTGGAGTGTCATCACAACGATGCAAAGGTTACCCTGGTGTTTCTTCCTAGGTTCCGGCCCCCAATCCTTGGGTTACCCTGGTAACCTCTTACGAAACCCGGCCCCTATTGCATACTGTTGCAGAATCAAATGTCTCTTAAGGTAACGAGACTCCGATTTTCCATTCCAGGCCTTCTCAACCTATACTCAAGACTGAAGAAGCTCAAGAGTCATAAGAGAGGCATAAGCATCTTATTAAATGTTTTAAACTATCTAATATGTACTTTAATTTTCACTGAGTTACTAACTATTTGTAAGTTACCCTGACACCACTTTGTGTGTCGGCCCTTACAAATAGTCACTCCCCTAAACATAACAAGGGTTTCTAAGTTTCCATGACTAGGGTTTACCAAGTACATAAATTACATCTCACAATAAAAAATACACTTAACAGTATCAAACACCAAGTTTAACACTTGCACAACCCAAGTCAATTTAAGAAATACTTTTGAACGTATAAACACCCTTTTTAACACAATTCGTTCTGGAAGACTTTCACATCATAGACACTCTCAACTTTGCCCCAAAAGAAACACGTATGCAACAAACCAAGAAAAGTAAACTTTCTATTGTTTGGATACACTAAATCCATATGCAATCATTTAAAATCAACATATATTTTCAAAATCATCTTAATTAAAAGATTTATTAAATCCATTCTTTCAAGAAATAAGCAAAAGATTATAATCACACAGAGGAATCAATATGATTTAATTCCGACTCTTATTTTCATAACTTCACAAATCAATGACCTCCAAATTTTCTATTTTAACTTTTCAATTTTAAATCTTTTTTTTTTTTTAAAATCAATTCCTAATAACTTAAAAACAATATAATAATTTAATAATATATATATATAAATAAATATATATATATATACATATATATATATTATTATTATTTTAATATATTTAAAACCCTAATCGAAAGTTTTACTCACGGATTTTAGCACAGAGAAAATATCACACGGCCGCCATTGTTTAAACACAGCCACGGCTGTCAACCATGGCTGACAGCCTTCCCCATATGGGGAAGCGGCTGTGTGGCAGCCGCCGCTGCCTGTGAGGGCAGCATCAGCTGCCTCCACAGCCATTGCCCCATACGGGGGCGGCTGTGGGGGTAGCCCCGCGGCCCCCTCTATACACATAATATATATATAACAAAGAAAATTTTAACATATAAATCCCCAATAAAAATTCTGATAATAATCTGCGAAAATATAATTTCGCTTAAACGAAACTTCATACAAATTCCGTACGAAATGAGGCGGAAATCTGATTACGGATTTTTTTAAAAATTGGTTTATAAATTTTTCTCAAATACTTATATATATATATATATATATATTGGTATATATATATATATATATATTTTCAACAGTAGATAAATGCTGTCAATAAGTAAATACATACCAGAGAGTTTTCCAAAATAATTCTGGGATATTACTGTGAATATACATTTTTTTTTTTTGAACAGTAAATAAAAGAAATATTAACCCATATACCCATTTATTTCACAAAGAAATTTTTAAATCAATACACAGCAAAATTCTTCACAGAGATTTTCTTTCACTATATTCCCTAATCTTGTTTTCTTGAAATTCATATAGTTAACAGAAAGTTTTTACAAAAGAATTCAAAGAAAAACAAGAATAATAACCAGTGAAATCCCTGATTTCCTGTGTTTGAAGATTTGATTGTTGGAGAATATCTTCTGTCTGTAAGTTACAATCCTCCAAATCTTCCACAAAAGCTTTATCCAATGACAAGAAATCTTCCACAAATATACAACCACAGAGGAAATACAAATCCTCTCAGAAAGTCAATTTTTACACAGCAAGAATTTTTGCAAAAGCTTTGATAATTTCCCCGTGAGAAAAATTGAACCACCTCTGTAATTTCCCAGATCCAAAATAACCTCCGTCAATGCAATAATTGCACTGGCACACATGTCGAGAAGTGGTTATGAGAAATATCTTCTCCACTTCTCGGTAATTTTTGCCAATTCAAATTTGCATGCAATTTTCAATTTATTTAATTTAAATTTTGAAAACCAATTTTCCATTCACATGCATTTTATTTTATTTTATTTTATTTTTAATTTTCTAATTCTTTTAAATACAATATAATTTACACACTTAATAATTTAACTTAATTAATTAATTAATTTAATTAAAATAGTTTAATCTTTTTAAGACCAACTATTTAACCAAATAAGCTAACTAATGTATTAAATTATCAAGTAAGTAAATTTCAATCATATTTAAATATTAATTAAATAAAAATAATTAAAGCACAATAAACTAACATTAAAATTAACCAAATTTACCTTTTCAAAACAATTTAACCAAACAGAAAATACAAAACAAACCTATGACTCAAAACTAAAAACAAACAAAGTACTATGACCAAGGTTGAAGACTAGACTAGGGTAAACCAGACTACTATCTCCCGATCAACGTATCCGTTGAGTCTTGACACACTCAGACCTGATTACACAGGTGGAGTCGGTGTCATGTACCTGTAAATCCTGCAACCAAGCAAATAACATGCATACAAATATATATATATAAAGCATTAAACAGGCACACCGTGCGGAGAAAATCACAGATATCACAGGGCACTCGCAAGCGAGTGATGTGATTCCGTTCTCCACACCAATACACTCACAACAAACTGACGAAATAAATGTTGTTAGTACATCATAAGCATGTACATAGCAATAGTCATCTGAAAGTAAACATCTAAACTAAATCATATCATATCTGAAAACAATAATCACCAAACAAAGTATCATCATGTCACAGAATAATCCACCATCGCTCAAAACCAGCGATCAAAGTATCCAACAAAACATCATAGGTCTAACAGTATGAAAAAGTATCAACAGAAAGCGTAAGCATAGACGGAGGGGTACTACACTTACCACAAAATGTCAAGGTTCTTCCTCATTATAACTTAGATAAATGACCATCCAAATAACATATTTTTGCTCTACATGAAAACCTTTCTCCACCCTAGCATTAGAATTTACTTTAGAGTACCATTTACTTATTTAATCTTCCAATTTTACATCACATAGAGTTAAAATAAATGAAAAAAACCATTGTATGAGGACTTGTTCTCCACCCTACCGTAATGGCATCATGGAGCCTTGTGGACTCTAGCCATACCCCCGAGCAAGGTATTTTCTTAGCTCCAAAATGATGAATGGAGTCTTTTCAATTTTCTTTTCTTTTTTACAAGGGAGAAAGAATAACATAGCACCTAGTTTCTTACATCTGGTTTCTCTACTCCTTGCTCCAACCATATTCATTACAACATATCACTTTCTTACAGCAAATAAACAAAAGACAAAATGGAAGTAACAAAAATTTATCTTTTTTTTTTTTTTTGGTGAAGAGAATGAACTCTTTTAGCCACCTTTCCTCTCCAAGCCAAGCCATCTAGACCACTATCTCACATAAAGGGTTCATCCCCTCATCTTCTCATTCTTCCTATTAACTTCACTAAGTTCTCCAAGGGGAGAAGTGGGTAACACCCCACTCCTTCTTCCTCTCCAAAATATATAGAATTTTCAACTTGTAAACTTTGGGTGGGGAGGTGTGAAGTGCATCTACCTCCATCAATAAGTGTCCTTTCCCTTATTAAAGAGGAACATGCATTTGGACAACCCTTCCATCCTTCCATCCCATCCTCTCCTCAAAACTCGTCACTTTCATTTAGGAGGACTTTTCAAGGGTCAAATCATGTCCTTGAGGCATTATTATATGCCTCTTTGACCCCTACTACTATGGTATAGACCCTAGGGGGTTTATTTTTGCATCCCAACCAAGAAAATTGACCAACAACCCTCTTTAAAGACCCTTTTAAGGACCCATCCGAAATTCAAACTTGGATAATGATTTTTAATCTTAACCCCAACTTACATTTCACATGAAACATTATCAAATACCCTCTCAACTCCAAAATAATTTTTTTTTTTAATATCAACCCTCACCACTTCAACATGTCAACTTTATTTCTTTCTAGGCTCTAAAGGGGGTCAAATTTATACCCTCATGAAGAGTCTTTCAATTTTCTCTTGATGGTTCACCCTTCCTATGCTAACATCGTTACCTTCCTGCACAATACCGACACAATCATAAGTAACAATTTGATCACATAAATTTGTTAACTAAATATTTTATACTTTAGCTATATAATAATACATTTAAAATTTCAATTAGCTTTTCACAATATACGAGTGCATTCCACCTTCATGGTAGTGACAATAAACAAAATGTCAAAATTAAATGCAAGAATATCACCAAAAGATCACCTTAAATTTATCATCCATAATATATCTAATCATCAATTCAAGAAAGGCATATAACGAATTAGGATTGTATTAAGTACCTACGGGGCGGGGTCTTACAGATTTATTGGTTTCTCCAAAAATATAATTGTGGAAGAACAATCTTGACATTTAGTCTATGTTAATATAATAAAATAATCAAGTGCACATATCAATTGTGAACCAAGAACTACATCATAGTTGTCAATTGGAAGTTGGAAGGATGACAATACTATATTTTAAGATGTGTCCACCCCATTATTGTCATAGATTTACCTAATTCCCCTTATAAAATAGTACTAAAAATGGATGACGTGTAAGGCCAAGAAAGGGTAAGTAGAGTGGGTGAAATATGTGTTTATGGAAAGAAAATATAAATACTAAAGTAAATATCTATCTATGAATAACATGGAAAAGTACATAGATAGTTAAAATAGGAAAATAAGATATCATTAAAAGTAAATAGATATCTAAAAACCTCAAAAGTGCTAGAGGAAAACTAGGTTATATAGGATCGATTATACTCATAATCACATTTTTAAAAACATAAATTAAAGAGTGGGTGAGTGAAATGGATCAACTCATAAATAGTTTTTAAAATTGTATAATTTGATATAAATAGAAATAAATGGAAGGGTATATTATTTAGATTTTTGGCTCAAGAATGAATGCCAAGTGGATGAAGACTCTAATTTCAAGGTGTCTTAAGATTTAAATTATTAAAATAAAAATAAAAATTTATACTCTACTTTTGGTTGAGTTTTTCAATCTATATCTAATTTATAATAAAAAATTTGACTTCTACTACAAACTCAACCTATGATGCAATTCAAACTTTTTTACTATGTGAAACTTAAAGAAAGACTATTGTACTTCATAATGGAAAAAATGGGCTAGTAAAGTTTTTCATTTTCAATTGATCAAATCTTACTATTTTTTCATCATGCTATGCATGCCATTAAGGATGTTTATGTATCAACTTTCATAAATAATCAAAGACAATATTTTTTTCTAAAAAATATATTTTCTCTCTTTTTTAAGACCCAAATACAAATGTGTGGCTATTCACCATCCTTCTATATTATATTAGAATTACATGTTTATAAACGTGTGCACATTATCTAAAATTAAATTAAATAAATGAATATTTCCACCTACATATAACAAATTGCCTAAAAATGTACATATTTAGCTACAAGTGGGAAACAAGCATGGTTTAGTTGGTAAATTTTGAATTTATTGAATGATGTTCATGCTCAAGGGGATGATCCCATAATCACATAACTAAATTGGATCAAATAAAAAATGAAGATCATTATGAATAAATAATTCTAAAATTATTTTACAAATTGATATAGATAATCAAATGGATAAATCAAGCATATAAAGACATGCATACATAAAAGTGAGGTATGTCAATAAGAATAAGGGTAGGTGAGGTAAAATCTTTGTGAATAGGGTTAATTTTATACTAAGTATTCCATTTTTCATCATGTACATGTATCATGATATTTCCATAAAATAGGTACAAAATTTCAAAACTAAAATAGAAAATTCATCACTAGAATGTATTTCTCACCCCTAAATTATATGGAGATAAATCAAACAATTTTTAACTTTTTTTGTTACTTGAACTATTGACAATGAAGGCATTAATTATTTATCCTTATAGATATATGGAGATAAATAAAAGTATTATTTTAGAAATACTTTAAAGATGAAAGATGAAGAAATTCATTCAAACTATTTGTCATTCAACTAATTTATATTTATATTTTTTAAATTAGGTATCTTCACATCAAATATTCTTCCTATACTATCCTTTTTCTATTATTTTTATTCTTATAGTCACTCTTCTCACTTATTTTTAGTCACCACACACATATGTAATTACCTACTATTTTGATCAAATAAAATATTAATTCTTTTGGAAATATACTAGCATGAAGGATGATAATG
This sequence comes from Sequoia sempervirens, assembly GCA_007258455.2. Lineage (NCBI taxonomy): Eukaryota > Viridiplantae > Streptophyta > Pinopsida > Cupressales > Cupressaceae > Sequoia > Sequoia sempervirens. The sequence continues at coordinate 64,801 of VDFB02014184.1, forward strand.
AATTTGTAGATTAGTAATAAAGAGATCCAATCAATAAAATAAAAATTGAATAATAATTATGAAATATGTGATCCATGATTTATATAACACTACACCAACTTCTTTAGTTTCTCTCTACTCTTTGGAATAATCGATTTCATCTAGCTTAGGTATGCTTGCTCCCATACAATGTATATTCTGTAGTGAATTTAAGTCGAAAATAATAGTTATTGATGAAGAAGAGATATATAACAATATATTTTTATGTCACGCACTCAAATATGATAGGAGTGCTCTATAACTATAGGTTTTCGTGACTACCATAGAAAAGGTAACCACACAGTCTATATATATTAGATATTATAGTGATAGGAACATAAAATTTAACCATGGGGTGTGTTGGTTAGATTTTAGAATAAATTGAGGGAAACAATGACTATTTGACATAATTTTAAATAATAAGTTGCCCCCTACACACAATATTTTACTTTTACATGCACCCATATAGTTGCTCACATGTTCATCAAAGTGTGGGAAAATTGAAATGGTGAAAAGTGAGTATGAATTCCCTTTTCCATTATGCTTTTTGGACACTTTCTTTAGATTTTACTTTATAAAATAGTAATTCTACAAGTTTTATACTATTATGTGAATTCAACTCATTGAAAAATACCCTATCTTGATCCTACAATCACTCATCCATAAAATTGATGAGCAATCTATATTATCCCATTTCTCATCTTCAATCAAATATATATGTTCGAACTTGAATTAAATAATTTTTATAGTTGCATCTCTAAGTGCTTAACTTCAAAAACTCAAAGTCAAAATAAATATTGTCAACTACCTCCCTCTAGCCACTATGAGATAATTTAGCACAAGTTTGTGTTTATTTATTTACTATTTCATTGTAGTTAAAGATATCCACACATTAATTTAAAATTATAAAATAATTTTAGGAAACTAAAGAATTGAAAAAACAAATACATTGAGTGTAATGGAGACGTATTTGACTAGACCATGTTGGTGTTGTCAACCACCAAGCCCAGGATCACAATATACAAATAGATCTTCATAGACGAGAGAAGCAACACAAGGCTATTTCACAAGAGATGAAAATATTAAGATGAGATAATAAATTACATAGTATACAAGCCTTTTAAAGGTATGAAATATATGACAGGTGGGAAAACTACCCAATACAGGAAAAAACCACCCAGATAATTAACCCTATGTTAAACTTAACACACTAACACCCCCCCATTAATTGCAACTTAGGGAGAATTATTATGCAAAATAAAGATGCAAAATGGGTCCTAGCTACACAACCATGTTAGGTACCCATTTACAACTACAAATGAAAGAAAAATAAATCTCTCACAACTAGAGAAAAGGATAAAAACCAACGAGAAAAAACCCCTCTCCAAAAGAGAAAAGAAAAACAAGATGCATAGATGGAGGACTCAACAACACCCCCCAAGTACTACATACATCATGTATATACAATAAATGACCCCCCCATAAGAGGGAAAGAGAGATAATATGTAGCCTCCCCATAATGTGTAATTTCCTGTAAAAATGGTAAGTGCTTGAAGACAAAACATGGTCCAATATCGACAAACAACTTGTCTCTCGTTTGGAAGAAACAAAACCAAGTACAAATGCAGATATGCTTCCCATTCTGGATAGGAATTAGCAAGTGAAATCCAAATATAGGATGAAATTTTCTATGAAATATACTCATGTGTCACCAAGACCTTGGAAGATGATGCCATGAATGAATCAAGAACATGCCCAATCACAATAGAAGGTGACAAACAAGGTACCACTGGAAACCAATTTTGAACATTCTCCAAAGATAGAGATGGAGTGACAATAGTTATATCACAACTATCATCAAATAAAATGGATATACCCTCAAATGTGTCTTCCAAGTCTAAAATGTGAGATTCCACAAACAATGAGCCAATTTCCGACAAAAACAAATCCCAATCAAGAAGACAATGATAATCTTGTTGTTTAGGAATGATGGAAGCACTTAATGAAGGTGGATCAACTATCTCTGACAAAGAATCAAGAACCTCTAAAGCAACTGCAACCTCATCTGAAGTCTCAAAAACCTCCAAAGGATCACAAGCTGGTATTAGAAAGAGGGTCATCGAGAGATGGAAGAGTATTAGGATCTCTGTATGATACTCGAATATAAGTCCAAAGAGCATAAGGGTACTCAAAATGAAAAAATGATTCTAGAAGGTCCTCATCATTTATATGCTTAAAATAACTCCAAATACTTGATCCATATATCCTTTCCAAATCATATACCCATAAGGTGTGTCTGGAATAGGAACTTCATTATACAAATATGGCAATAGATTAAGCTCACTAAGATGAGTGAGAATAAAATCACTCTATTTCCTAAAGTTCCCTTTCTCTAGAAAGAAACCATTATAATTGAATTCTCCAAGAAAATTCAAAGATAGTTCTTTCAAAATCTTCCAAAAAAGAAATAAACTTGATTTCATGTAAAAGTTATACCATTCAAGAACCATGATCTTTGGGGCACAAAAATCCACATAGTTTCCAAGCACAAACTACCACATGGAGCACACCACCACAATCCTTAGTTCATGCAACAAAGAGAGTGCTAAACAATAAAAAGATTATTTTTGGCATAAATTTCACCAATGTGGTATAATATTTTGTAGCCAAGTTTAAAAAGGTGAACTTTTTCATGCTCAGCAAAAGGAAGGAAACCATAAATAATATTCGGTTGAAAATTTATAAAGTATAAAGTTACCCCTTGCAGATTTATTCACACGCCTGCCACCTTAGGAATAGTGGCCTTCGCTTGCACCAAATAGCGGCATTCTGCTAAAAAAATCTGCAGCTCCCCTTCAACTAAAATCATGCCTTCACTGACAGGAATTATTCCCTTTGCTAGAGAAAATCAAGCTTGAATTCACCCAATAGTGATTCGCATAGAATAAAGAGTTAATGAAAAAAATCATGGGCTTGTAGTTTGTAAATCAAGCCTTAAAATCGATAGATCACTCCATCCTTATTGCAAATTGTGATTGGAACAATGCCTTCAATCACAAAATATTTGGTCACAAGGGGAAAAAAATGCTCCAAAAGAAATGAAACAGCAACAAAGATTCCAAAAATGACTCCTCCTCTTCCTCTTGTGTGTCCTGTAGAAAGGGAATCAGGCTACAAAGAGGAATTAGCCACTAAATGCTTTGTCGCACCCTCCAAACAATGTGCAGATTTTTGTAATAGGTTTGAAACACCTCAAATATTCCTCACAAACCTTCTTTAATGAAGAGGAAAAATTCCATAGAAAAAATATTTGTACCCTCCTTCACAAAATTGAGCCTTCTTCAATAGGAAAGTGGGTTGTGTGAATGTGACACAACCGAAGAGGAATCATGCCAACAACAAAGGATTCACAAAATAAAAATCGTGCCCCTAGAAAAGTGAAATCATGCACAAATCAAAATGTGATGAACATAGGAAAATAAGACAACTTTGAAATTTGATAAATTTCAAATACAAAAAAAACTTTTAGCAAATAAATGATCATAAAACAACTCAGATGAAAACTCTTAATGGCAGAATAAAGTGCAAGTTGAAGGTTTTGATATCATGTTGGTGTTGTGAACCACCGAGCTCAAGATCACAACCTACAAATAGATCTTCATAGATGAGAGAAGCAACACAAGGCTATTTCACGAGAGATGAAAATATTAAGATGAGATAATAAATTACATAGTATACATACCTTTTAAAGGCATGAAATATATGATGGGTGAGAAAACTATCCAATATGGGAAAAAACCACCTAGATAATTAACCCTATGTTAAACTTAACACACTAATATACCATAATAATTTTATATATTTTATTATTCTTCCTAAGATATTGAATTGGTTTTTAAATTATTTATTTAATTTAAAACATAACCTCGTATTTTAATATATTTTCTAAATATGTCTATAAACATTACTAGTTCTTATGGATATTCAACATTAAAAGATTAATGCAAGTGAATTCTAGGAATCAAATTTCTACCAGATTATTCCTATAAATATAGGTTTAGGTAAGAATCCTAGTTAAGTTTCATAAAAATGGATTTGAACCAAAATATAGTATATTTGCATTCACCTAGTCAATCCATAAAAATCCAAGACCTTGGAGAATTAGTGTAGAAACATAATATCAATATCAATCCAAGCTTATAAATCCTAAAATTCTATTATAAATCTTAATTTTTTTCCTTGTATAAATCATAGTATATAATTGAAAGGTGGAAAATTGTTTTGCTTCTTCTAGGGTTTTGGACCTAGAATGACAATCTTCACTTTCACTCAAGAACAAACCCTTGACATCTCAATTCAAAGGAGAAAGAGATCTGGAAAGAGGACTATTCTAGGGGTTGAATAGAAACTAATAAGGGGTTCACCACCAAGTAAGAGCTTGGAAAGATAAATGAAATGCAAGATACAACACTAAACCCTAATTCAATGTAAACCTACACTAAATGACATAGAAATACAAATGAAACAACACAGAAAACTATAGAAAGGAATATGTGCACCTGTAAATCTGGAGATGGATGGAAGGAGGTCTGCAACACTAGAAAATATGATTTTAATGTTGAGTGGGACTTATTCACCAAGTTGGGTGAATCAGTCCAGATTTTGGGTTTCTGTATGAGAACAGGAATCTACCAAATGGGTATCCAAATCTGCAAAAATCTGAATTTTGACTTAAACTAGAAATCATTCACCAAAAGTGGTGAATTAGTCTAGTTGGGGTTTTCTGAAGCTTCAAATTCTGACCCTAATCTTCTTTGTTTTCTCTATCCTTCTTGAATGATTTCCAGATCTAAAACCCTGATTTACAACCTATAGGTGTTCTCCAATGCTTGATGACAACTTTGAATTATTTAAAAACTTTTCTCCAATCTTTCTCCTTAGGAAATTTTCAAGCTAGACCTATAAATCACACTCACAGGAGGGGGGGAAATGTTTTTGGGTTAGTGGATAGGGGTTTTCCTTTGTCAAACCCCGTTTTGGTAATCAAACCTTGAAATAGAATGAAATAGAAATGGAGAATGATGAATGAACAAAGTATGATGTTTCAACTCACCAAACCCTAGCAATAAGATCTTGTAAATATGTGTGAGATGGCTCCAATGGATGTAGATCTTGACTCTTTCTTGAAGGTGATAGATCTTGAATTGAATACTTGCTTGAATCATAAACCCTACATCACAATTGTTAGCTCCAAGACAAACATGATGCATGATATCTTTGACATGATGATTGATGCTTAAATTTTTCTCTAAAATTCTTGATAATCTTCCCTTGAAGACTCTTTAATTCTCTTGTGAATGCTTGAATTCTCTTGTGAACTAAACTTTGCTATGAGGATGCTCATTCAACTTCCTAGGTGAAAAATGAATGAAAGAAACTTGTATTTCTACTTAATCATGCAAGAATACCCAGAATTACAACACTACAATTCGACATCAAATCTAGGAGAATAAAATATTGCCAAAAAATTGAATTAATTTTGATTTTGGGCCAAACGGGACTCATTCACCCAAGATGGTGAATGAGTCCCATTAGGCATGTATTTTTTGGGACTATTTTTAAAAATGCTTAGAAAGGTGTGAAACCAGGTTCGAGACCAATAAATATAGGTGGGACTAATTTTCCCAAGTGGCGAATGAGTCCTAGATCACTAAATTTGGGCTATTCAAGCCTGAAACACCTGAATTGTGATTGGGTAATGATTTGTGTCGAGATTATCCTTGAAAAGATGCAATAAATAAGGCTTGTGGATGCAAAATAGGGCCAATTAAAGCATAAGAAATCCCAATTATTAATGACAACCCTAGAAAAGTGTGAAAGTGTGTTACAACACTTTACAACACTCCAAATAAGGCAAGATTAAGGTTAAAAAGAGGTCTATTAGGTTTAGTTAATTAATAAAACCTTAGAAAAGTGTGAGAGTTTGTTACAACACTTCAACAATGTACCATTTAAATTCATTCATTCATAATGGCCAAATACCTAATGTGAATGTGTCAAACACATTACAACACTAAATCAAGGCATCATTAGGTCCAATTCAACAAGGAGGGCCCAAACAAGTGTGAAAATATCCCTGACGACATTTGTAGACACTACAATAATATTTATGATAACTATAATAAGTAACACAATAATATAACATGTTATTTAATAACGATTATATATTAAAGATAATTATTATCATTATAATACATTAATGTGTTAAATTTTATCATATATTAGTTCATTGAGGTTGCATGAGCACTTTGTTAGGGTTTTATTTTTTATGAGCTTCTTGGTCCCTCATTTGTCAATTCATGCCCTTGGCATAAGAAATCTTCTATCATTTCACATTTTGTAGTACTCCTCCATTTTGCTTATGTTTTTTGTTAGCATGCTTTCACTTTGATAGACTTTGGTACTTTGTTTTGGATATATTGATCGATGACATTAGAGCGATGGTGGATTTATTTTGTGATGTGATGATACATTGTATGGTGGTAATTACTTTGACATGCTTTATGTTAGCATAGATGTTTATTTCAGATGTTATTGCTATATATGTGTTTATGGTAGATTAATTGTTATTTATTTTGTCAGTTTGATGTGATGTGTATTGGTGTGGAGAACGGAGTTACATCACTCGCTCGCGAGTGCCCTGTGATTTCCATGATTTTCTTTGCACGGTGTGTTTAAATCATGGATTATATATATATATATATATATGTATGTTATTTGTCTGATTGTAGGATTGCAGGTACATGACACTGACTCCACCTGGTTACTCAGGTTTGAGCGTGTCAAGACTCAACGGAAATGTTGATTGGGAGGTAGTAACAAGGTTTTTCCTAGTCTAGTCTCAAACCCAGTCACAGTATGTCGGTAGTTTAGGTTTGGTGTTTTGGTTGTCATGTTTGGTCTGTTTTGATTATTTGCCATATAAAGTTTATTTTGTGAATTTAGTGTTAGATTAATGTTCCTTAATTTAATGCTTATTCAAGTTAATTTTAAATAAGGTAATTAAAGCTTCGTATTTTATTTAATTAATTAAATTAGTTTGTTGGTAAAATAATTTAGTCATTGAGATTAAAATTATTTTATTAAATTAATTAATTAATTAATTAAAGTTATTTTATATTGTGAGAATAGATTTTATATTCTTTAAATGTTTTGGGAATGAAATTTTAAATATCAAAAAAAAAAAGGAAATTGAATTTTGAATTTTGAATTCTTTAATTCTTTAAAATGCATTGAATTCTTGATAAGTGAGGAAAGAAAGATTTGTCCTGAGTTTGTTAGAAGATATTTTCTTCTTTCCAAGTGTGTTAGTTAAATTTATTGTAAATTTTCTTGTTGAGGATTCTCTCGGGAAGATATTATGAGATTTGTGGAAAACAAGAAATCACTTCACGGGAAATGAAAAGAATAGAGAACTGTTGGAAATATTTTTGGTGAATTCTTTCGGGTTTAATTTTAAAATTTCTAGAAGTTTTAGGATTGCTTCTGGTTTAGTATTTGCATTCTTCTGGAAAATGGTGTTCTAGAAGGGTTTTGGAAGATTGCACGCATCAAGAAAACAAAGCTTCTCTTCTACAGTCAAGATCTTCAAGCTATAGGAATACATGTATTCCTCTATTTATTTAATTTGTTTTCTTTTGAAAGATTTCTTGTGAAGAATTAGTGCTGTGTAAGTTTTGTAAGATTGTGAATTTAAAATATTGCCTAAGGAAATAATTGTGGTTGTGATTTCTATATTTCTTCTCGGTGATTTTTGTGATTTCTGTGTGCAGGTATACAGCCAATAAACCCTAGCTATGGGTATTTTTGTTTGTGAATTAAAAATAAATAAAATTAGTTATTGTGAATTTTGAGCCTTTGTTACATATGAATTTCACCTTATGTTCATCTGATTTTACACATATATATATAATCCATGATTCAAACACACCATGCGGAGTGAGTGATGTAACTCCGTTCTCCACACCAATACACATCACATCAAACTGACAAAATAAATAACAATTAATCTACCATAAACATATATATAGCAATAACATCTGAAATAAACATCTATGCTAACATAAAGCATGTCAAAATAATTACCACCATACAATGTATCATCACATCACAAAATAAATCCACCATCACTCTAATGTCAGCGATCAATATATCCAAAACAAAGTACCAAAGTCTATCAAAGTGAAAGCATGCTAACAGAAAACATAAGCAAAATGGAGGGGTACTACACATCTATTGTCATCTTTTTAGATTTTCCTTTATGTAGCCTCAAACAACCTCAACCTAGCAGTACATATTTTTTATGGTTTTGTAGCTCTACAACGGGGTTCCTTTGAGCAAGTGTCCCTAGAAAATTTTCTCAAAGGCATTTCATGACTTATTAATTGTGAAACTCCAATGGATGTGGTATTATCCATCCTTGAATTTGATAGTGCATGTAATTAGTTAGAGTTGATCTTACTTTAAGGGGAGAAATTTTCTTGAAAGAGTTCTCTAGGAATAGGTAATAAGCACTAGGCCTCGCATGGTGTCTCCTTTTATGTTGTTCAAAGCATCACTAAGGGGTTTCTTCATTTTAAATACTTGAAAGAGTCAATAGATATTGAAATTGGAAATCTTCATCACGCCCAATGAGTGCTTTACCTTAATTTGTTTAACACTTATTTTATATTTCAATCTACTGAGCATAAAATTAAGTATTATCCTCAGGTCATTATCTAATTCAAGTATCCTTCATAGCTAGCTAAAGCTCCCTAGTGTACATAGGCAACCGCCTCAAAATCTAAAGAAAAATAAACTATGGTGTCACACTAGAAAGGGAAAAATACAAATTCTAATGGACCCCAAGCTAAAGCTTAGCCCTCTATAGATTCTATGATTTCCAAGGAGTAGCAAACAACTATTTCACACCACACTCAAAAGGGGAAAGAGGTTATCTCACCCTCAAGTGAAGCACATGTACTGTCATAGAGGAGGTGTTAGCTCAAGAGGAAGAGCAAGCAAAGGAAGGTCCAAAGGAAGAAGTACAAGAATATACACATAGGGATGATCCTAATAATTCCCCTATCTCTTCTTCCCCTATCATTTCTACTGTTCCTACCCCCACTCCTCTTGTTGTTTTAGTTGAATGGCCCCTACCATCTGCTATTGTTATTTCTACCACTATTGTTGTTGCCACTATCGTTGCCCCTAATATTTCAGTCCAATTTATTCATTCATCCCTAAATTCAAGGTCAATTTTGATATTCCTAAGAATGTGTAGCATCAAAAAATTAACCCTTTTTCATGCTTAATTTGGGAATAATTGATATAAATTAACCTAATAATGACTTGATTTAGTGTTGTAATGTGTTGTAAACATTCACATTGAATCTAGGGCCCTTTTTAATAGAATGTACTTAAAATGTACCTTATTTAAGGTGTTGTAAAGTGTTGTATTACAATTTCACACTTATGTAGGATTTCATTAATTAATTGTGGTTAATTGGAGCTTAATTGGCCCTTTAGATCAAATTCAAGCCCTCTTAATTGCATTTTTTAAGGATCTATCTTGACACTTAATAATGATATTGCATGACATTTAATTTGGAAAATTTGAGGTGGACTAGAAAATGGTGTTAGGACCCATTCACCTTTAGTGTTGAATGGGTCCTCTCCACATAGGAAACCCCTTTCTTGGCATTTTTTGAAATGGGTTTTTGATGTTATTTCATCCCCTCAAAACATGGTTCTAGAAAGTTGTGTTAGGACCCATTCAACTTTAGTGGCGAATGGGTCCTCCTCACACAAGACACCCCTTTTTGAATTTAATTGTGGCAGGATTATAATGATTTCTAATTCTAGATCTAATGTCGGCTTGGATTATTTGAATTTCAAGGTCAATTCTTAGATTTATTATAAATATAAGGTTAATTCACATAGTTTCACCTAAGATTTATTATGCAAACATCCTAAGAGACCTATCAAGTTAAAGTGATCATAATAATACATTCACAAGAGCATCATAGAGCATTTCAAAGGCATTCAAAGGTAGATTAGTGAATTTTTATTACAAAAATTCAAGGTCATTTCATCATGTTGAAGGAATAGTTCATTCAATCATGTTGTTGAGCTAAGATTTTTGATGTAGCATTAAGGATATATTTGCAATCATTGTTTCATATCTAATTAGAAGATCAAGATCTACATTCTTCATGGCCACTTCATGTTAGTTTGTAGATTTATATTCCAAGACAACTTCCAAGTTATCAACATTTCATTGTTTCATCATTCAATTTAATTACCTAAAAGGGGTTTGACTTAGGAAAAACCCTATTCACTAACAATCAATAGTTTTTTCTCCTCTTGAATGTGTTTTTGCAGGTTCATAGGTCAAAGATCAGTGGAGAACAAGATTGGAAAAAAATTGTCATTCATATTTCAAGAACACAAAAACAAGGCTACAAAATTTGTTTTAGGAATTTGAGAGCTGATCACCAAGGATATGAGAAATCAGATGTAAAGACCTAATTAATTTTAACCGAAACAACACTATTTTTTTTCAAGTATTCATTCACAAGTACACTCAGGAATTTCTATCCATACGAGATAGATATATCATCTGTTCATACGGAACATGAATTCACTTCATCTATTCATATGGAATAGGAATACATCTATTCATATAATTGGAATAGGCATCTACCTAAACAAGGCAAGCATCTATCATATGATAGGTACGTGCTCTGGCCAGAGTCTTGGACTCATCGGGATCATCTGGATCCTGAGTCGCTTCCCTGATTACCACACTTTCTATTAAAAGTAAACTAAGGTCATTGTCCTCAAGGGTATGTAAATGGTAATTCTAAAACTTGAAACCCACATCGGAATTTAGCCTAAAGGCCTCGAGGAATCAAGCAATCCATGTGGGATTCTTCTGAGTATAGTTGTATGTATTTTAGTTGATTATCTCTCATAACTAGTTATGTGATCTCTCTAACCCTAAACCCCATTCTCGAATGCCTGAGTACTAGGAGCATCCTTCATTTCCCAGACTGCCTACATACCCTACTTCCAAATGGGATCAAGGTATAAAATATGTAGTTCTATTTTCTAGGCTATGTTTATGTGAACTGTTATAAAGCGGGTATGCAACCCTTTCTAGGGTTTTTATTTCCCCTATACAGTTCCTCTGTGGTTGCTACCCATGAAGGGAAGCAATAATAAAAAATGGTTGATTTGACCATTGTTTGTTTACCTACCAACATTCATCTAACCTATTTCCTATTAATATTCGTCACCCTTGACCCATTTTAAATTATTTCATAATAAACCTTCCACGTAATCTTATCTTCAAGTCAACATTACACTTGCACCATAGAAAAATTCCTAAGATTGGTTTTCTAGGTTGTCACTAGTGAATTTTAATTTGTTTTCTTTTTATCTTTTTAGATTATCAATCCAAAGGGGATTTCCCTCCCTTTGGATTAAATTAGCCAATGTTCCTTATTTCTCCCCAGCGATTTATAAGGACGATGCCACAGACACCATTATTGTAGCTGTATTAGGCTATAGATGCAGTAGCTCAAGCACCACGGCTTTACCCGTAAACGTGAACCAGAGGCGCCATTAATATCGAACGTAGTTGGTTTTGTTTTTCCTTCTTTGATTAGTTTTCAAATCTATATCTAACATACTTAAATATTAATTAGGAAAAGAAAGCTCATAAGGCATGTTAACTCTTAACAACATTCATAAAAGAAAACCCATGATGATTAAATAAATCAACAAGAATTGGTCAAGAATTTATAATAAGTTCCATAGACAATAAAAGAATTATTTAACCATCAATTAAGTAACTAACCCATATCCACTTGTAAAGAAATCTCATGCAATGTAACTAAGTGACGTACTTAAATTAATTACATGCATTATTTTGGGGAAATTTCATCATATATCATTTTGTACGCCCCTTGCCAAATTTATGCAAGAATCCCTTGATTTGAACATCTTCAAGCATTTTTGTGAGGCTTAAGATCATATCTATATTATCTAGATAGTTTATGTAGCATTAGGAAATGAAGATTACAATTTGACTATGTAATAAAATATTTATCCAACACTTAACTAGGGCTATTGGATGATGTTCCTACATTGCCTATCTTTTATAGAAGATTACTTCTAGGTAAGAAGAGGCTTCACATTCTCTATATTTACAATTGAAGAGCCTAGACCAAATATGTGTTGATAGAATATTTACTATTTGTATGCTTCGACGAAGGGGAAATATTAATTAATTTATTTATTTTATTTTATTTTATAAGTCCCAAAGTTTAATTAACTAAAGTCAAAGGATTTTATCAATGTTATTACATGGTATTGGATTAATGATATTTATAGATTCGTTATATTGAAAATTTTCAAGCCTGACTATACCAAATACAATTACATATTTCTAAATATTATAAATAAAAGAAAGTATCTTCACATAAATATTTGAGCTTATAAATATTCACTTAAAAAGAGTATTTGTAAAAGTTCATCTTGAAAGATTAATATACTAACTGACCTTCTTTTTCTAACTATCTTCACATAAAATAAATATTTAAACTTGTAAATATTCACCCTTAAAAGAGTATTAATTTGAAAAGTTTATCTTAAAAAGTTAAAATATCACTAACCTTCCTTTCTTTATTAAAATTAACATGCACTCTTCTTTCTTTCTATTTTTAAGGAAAGATTCATGAGATTTACTTTACCCCCAAATATTTTAGGCTTTAAAGAAGAATGTGCATTTTTTTAGCCTTAAGTTTAGGACATCGTAGGGAGATGATTTTTACTTGAAGTTTCATTACTTACCAGTATAAATAGGATTTCCATTCCGTCGCGTAAGAGATTTTAATATAAGGGTGTACATATGAACCGAGACACTCCAACATGCCTAATAATAAGGAGAGGTATAAGGAGTGAAGGGATAAAAACCTATTTACCATCCTCTTAAGACAAAAGTAACCGTTGCATGTGGTTGCATTAGAATGGTTTTTTTCTTCTTCTTGAAGTACTAATTTGGTGATAGATATTGAATGCCAGAAGCAAAAGATATAAATGTCTATATTTTGAACAGGAATCACAATATCCTACTATATTTAAAATTAGTCAATTAAATCTTTCCAAAATAATCTATATATCCAAAATCTATAAGTCCCAAATGTTATAAATTATTCACTTATATTAGCTTAGTTGCATCAAGATAATTTTTAAATCTCATAACTTCGTTAATAGGTAAATTCATAATTACCACAATAATTAAATCCTACTCCAATTCCAAAAATAATTTCATTCTCACTATTATTACTTGATGACTCACGGTAAAAACAAAAAAATTAGAGGAAATAGGAGTAACATGCACCTGACTCTACTCTCAAAAAGAAAATTTATGTGAAATTGAGATGCAAGGAGATAAAAAAGGTACTGAATGTTTCTACTTTCAAATCCTTCCTTAGTCAATTATGTAAGGTATTTGTTTCTAAGATGTATGACTTAAAACTCTAATTGGATATGTTGGTTTATGCTTATCAAGAACTTGGCTGAGATAATGATTAGTGGAAATCTATTGTTTTTTACACATGGATCAACCTAGAACTTACAAATTTAGGTTTAAAAACATTGTTTTATCTACATAACATCAACTACTATGGTTCTATCGTCTAAATGGCTACATTCTCCTAATTTGCAGATAGACTTATTACCAAATCTGAAACTACACATCTGAAGTAGTATGAGTTCACAACCTAGTTTCTTTTCATGGAATGCTTAATGTTATGAACTGCAACCAAAACCATATATAATAATGATCATTTTAAGAAGGTGTGAATCTACCTGTTGCACTAATTCTTAGAGGAACTATAATTTTTTTGATGGCAAAGGGAGTACCCAAGTCACCACGATGGCCTTCCATAAAAATTTGCAAAACAAACTCTTTTGGAGCTCTGCCAAGCAATTCCACATAAAATGAAACCTTCAAATGTTGAATACCTACTCATTGATCTGTTTCAAAGGCAGGGCACAAACAAACAATCTAAAATGCATAACATAGAATTGGAGAGTTTCCTCAAATGCATGCCCGTATGTTCAATTTATAGATAGAAATGTATTAAATTCTTTTCCATTGTAGTTCTCAAATTAGCTTTGCTATTTATTGAGGGTATTTGGAATGATCCATGTGAAAAATATGGGTGGCGTGAGAAGTTGGCATTGGGCGGCAGAATGGTGTTCTTGATTGGGAGGTACAAACATGCTATATACAATGCCTTCAATTTATTTGACTTCAATTCCTTATCTCAAGTTTTGTTAGGTTTTAAATTTAATGAATACTAACTCACAATCTCATAGCCAACAATGTGGGGAAGCATTTTTTTCAACTTTTCCATGAGTATCACATGCGTTCATGCATTTTTATTATTAAATTCTATCAAAGTTTGCAGTAAAAGTTGGGTAAGAGAAGGAGTCATGACAGCAAACATCAAGAAATAGAACCTAGATCTTAGTTTCAAAAACCCTATCAGGGACCCATTCGCCAGTAAAGGCGAATGAGTCCTTTGTGACCTAAAAACAACCTTCTTGCAGCAAGGTACACACCATTCTAACCTCTCAAAACTTCCCTCATTGTTGCTATAATAGTTAGGATTGATTTCTGATTATTATTTGCATACATCACACACATAATTGCATCTTTTATAGGAAATTTTATTGGTTTATCATTTTTATCAATTCATTTTGATGCAAAACCCCCTACTTTTTTTTATTAAACATTTTGGTGAATCTAACCTATTGAATATTGTAATTTTCTAATCTTGGAGTCTTTCTTCTCATCCTAGGTTAGATCTTACATTCATTTGCATTCATTTTAATTTAATTAGATCTCATTTAGGGTTTCTTACTTCGCATCCAAATTTGCATCTCATTTAGGGTTTAGAATTGCATTTTTTTGCATTCTCTAATTCTAAAAAATAAAAATAAAAATCAGTAATTTTGCATACCATTTAGATCTCATAAATTTTCATTTGAAAATCAAAACAACATTGCATTTCAAATTAGGTCTTTTCATTCATCATTTTATTACATTTTTACATTGCATTTCCAAGAAATCTGAAACTGAAAGTTACTGTCTTAAATATGGAACTAAAAGAAATTGCGGAAAACTTAAAAATCATTCAAAAAAAGTTAAAAAACCCTAATCAAGAACCCATTCGCCTTTACTGGTGAATGGGTCCCTGATCAGGCTTGACCAAACTTTCTACCATCTGAAAGGCATTGAAAAATACTTAGAAATTAGTCAAAACATTTCAAAACTCATTATCGAGGACCCATTTTCCCTTACTGGTGAATGAGTCCCTGATAGGTCCTAATCTGTATTTTCTAGGATTTGAAACCTCAATTTTAGGCTTTTGTTTGTTATTTTTGTATTTATGTTTCAATTTTTTGAGTTGTTTCATCAAATTCATTGCATATAGCTTAATTTTCTTTATTTAGTGCATTGTCAAAATTCAAAATTGCATTTATAACATTTCATTTCAGTTTATTGCATTGTTTAGAATCTAAAAATTGCATCTAATTCTAGGCCTTTGCATTTCCTCCTTCCATTTTGGGTTTGCACACTAGGTTTTTAAAACTTGTATGAGCTTTACAACTTGGTGTCCTATTAGCAATACTATTGTAAGACGTAGTTCGAGGCTCATTTCATCCTGTAATATCTCACTCACTATAGATCTTTGGTTTTCTAGCTCTCTTTCTGATAGTGTTGTTAATCAACCCTCTATGGCTCATAGTTTACATACTTCATTTCCCATGACTTCACCCCCTACAACTAAAGTTCTTAATGTTAAGAACATTGTCCCTACCATAACTGCTTGTACTCAAGCTTTGGGGTGTACTCAAAGCCAAGGTGGAATTCCAATTCCATCTTTTACAATATTGACTTCCATTCCTACATACACTAGTACTCAACCCACCACAACCCTTCAACCTACAACAACCCTTCAACCTAAAAAAACCCTCAACCTATAACAACCTTTCAACCAACCATAACAATCATACCTACTAGCACTATGTACACTTCCTTAGGTATTCTCATAAGAATTCCTTCTACCTTTGTGCATTCAAATACAATATCCCCTCAGCCATCAACCTTTACAAACTTACAATTCACTAGCCCTCCACATACATACACTACTCCACCTTATTCCCCTCAATCTTACAATCACAATGATCCTTTCCTTAACTCACTATTGCAAACCATGGCATCCCTTCAACAACAAGTTGCAACCTTACAACAAAACAACAATGGTTAACCTTTGCAATAGGTTAAAACCAATCCATTATCATTGGACATATTAAGAGCACAAATGCCACAAGGTATATAAGTTCCCCGATTCAAGAAATATGGTGGGAAAGGAGATCATGTTAGCCATGTTTCCACTTTTACAGCCTTGTGTAGTGATTTCATCTTTGAAGATAAACTCTTGGCTAAGCTATTCCCTAGGTCCTTGTAGGATACTACTTTAGAGTGGTTCTCTTCTTTACCAAATAATTCAATTGGTTCATTAAATGAACTTGATGATTCCTTTTACAACCACTTCCATATTCACATGGGTCCTAAGATGACCCTTGTTGATTTAATGACATGCAAACAAAAAGAGGATGAGAAAGTGACCGATTTCATAGTAAGATACCAAACTCTTTATTCACAAGTAAACATTAAGATTCCTAATGTCGACCTTCAACGAATGTTTATTACCAACTTACAAAGTAAACTCCAAAGAAAACTTGAAATGTTGAGATTTCCATCCTTTACACAGTTATGTACAACCCTTTGTGATTATCAAAATATGACTTGTGGTTGTGATGTAAAAAATCCCCCTAGTCATCCTAAAAAGTCTAAATCCACAACTCAAAATAGTTACAACCTGTCAAGAATCATAATAAGGTCTTTTTACAACTAAATTCCCCTCAACCAAGTCAACAAACTAATAATCAAGTGGTTGATATAAAAATGAAAAATTATTTTAGGGATAGGGATAGAGAGTTCACTCCTTTACCTGATTCCCTTCATAATATCATGTTGCAACTTATCAAAAAGAACATGTTTACGTTACCTCCTATTAAAGAGCATGATCCTAATATACCATTTCCCAAAGGCTTTCAAAGAAACTCTTATTACCATTATCACCAAAAAAATGGACATAATATGGAATATTGTAAGCATCTTAAACATCTTGTGCAAGACCTTATTGACAATAATCAACTTCAAATCGGAGGTGTGAGTAATCAAGGTAATAAGTCTGTAGCTCCTCCTAACCAAAACTTATAAATCTTTACCAATCCCATGCCTAAGAACACTATTTCATTTGTCAAAGCTAGTGAAAAAAAGAATGGTGTGATGAATGTTGACACAGATGATGAAAACATAAAACATATCAATTAAGAACAACTGATTAAAATGGTAGCATTTATCTAAGCTAGACCTCATAAGGGCTTAAGTAAAAATCCTCTTGGTATTGCTTTCTTACAAAATGGCATACTTAAACATGCACCTAATGGTCCTGTTTACATAGCTGGCTAAATCAATGATAAGCCCACTAATAGGATATTAATTGATCTCGTCTGTGGAGAGAATTTGATCAATGAAGAATTTATATTTGTGCATGAACTCTATCAAGATGCATATGACAAACCAAAAGCATGGATCAAGATGCATAATGGTTTTGCTTGTCCTACGATTGGCTCGATAGATCTCCCTTTAAAAGTTGGACCAAAAAAATTAATTGTCTCATTCACCATCATCCCACAACTGGATCAATTTCATGTGAAGTTAGACTATCCATGGATTCGCTCCATGAATGGTGTCCCTTTGATTGTGCATAAATGTTTAAATTTTCCATTTGGAAATGAAATTTTTACTATGCATCATAGTGGATTTAATCATGTGTCAACTTGAGCAAACTTTTCATTAGATTTCTTTTGGCCTGAGCCTATGGAACCTATTAATCCTCATGGGGACTTCTTTTCCAAATCATATCAAAAGTTCAAGGAAAAGCACATAGCAGAATTATCCCTTCGAAACATACCTCAACCTATGACTGAAACACCTATCCTTAACGAAGAAATGATTGAACCGAAATCCCTTCCAAACATCCAAGAGCACCCTATAAAACCTCCTACCATTTCCTACAAGAGGCCACAAGATAACGAAAGTAATCTTGTTGTTCCTCCTAAAATTAAAAAAAATTACAAAGTTAAAGAAAAAGCAGTTGAACAACCTCCTGTTGTTTCTTCCATTCCTCCCAAGGAAGAGAAGGAACCTATGATTGAAAAACCCACTCTTACACAAAAAAAAATAAAAAAATATTGAAATGGAATAGAAGTGTTAGAGAGCATAGAGAAGATTTCATGCTATTTCTCGCATGTTACAAACAAAATAAGAAAACAACAACATAGAAAATCAAAATTCAAACTTACCTGAAGCAATGCATGATGATCCTATTCCCTTGCTACAACATAAACAAGAGAATTCCATGGATATTTTCATTTAACCTCCCATTGTTATTAATCTAGATGATGACATTGACATTTCAAAGATTAGTGACAATAGATTTCCACAATCCATGATATTTTTTGCTAAGTGTTTCTAGATTAGATTTTGTAAGTATTTTTTCAACAACATTTCATATCACACTATGTGATCCATCATTAGGATAGAATAGAGCATGAGGAGTAAAATGAATATTTGCATACCAAGAAAAGGCTAAAATGGAGAGAAAAGGGGGGAAGAGAGGGTGGCACAAGAAACAAGGTGAAACAATGAAATAAAATGTATTTAAAATTTAGAGAAAACATAAGAAATCAATTAATAAAATGCTAAGAATTGAAAAAAGGAAACTAAGTATAAAAATGCACCAATAATATTTAATTAATACAAATAAGCACAATCAAAGAAAATGAAAGAGAGCGACATATAATTATAAATTACAATGAAACAACAAATAAAATTAAAAAATAAATAATAAAAAGGAAAACAAAGAAAGTAAAAAAAATTAAAGAACAAGAGTTAAGATATATAAACATAATACATGAAAAAGAAAATATTATTTCAAAGAAAATAATAAAAAAAAAGCCAAAATAAAGACCAAAAGCCATCACAACCATTAAATAAATAAATAAAATTACAAGTGACCCAAACACAAAGGAATATGTTACAGAGCAACACAAGTGAATAGAAAAAATAAATCAAGGAAATGAATTCAATAAGAAAATGAAAATTAACCAAGAGAGGAAAATAAGCATTAAAATATGCATGCATATATGTGTGTATACATGTACATATACATATACATATACATATACATATACATATACATAAACATATACATATGCATATACATATGCATATACATAAACATATACATATGCATATACATGAGAATTCTTAAATAAACACATGGATAAAAATGCATAAATGACATACAATTACAATTACAATTACAAAAATAAGAACAAATAAATATACAATTACAGGACATCAATAAGAGAGAATAAAGCAACGAAAAAGTAAATAAGAGAAATTGATGTCCTATAATTGTATATATATATATTTGCAAAAAGGACATGCAAAAATATAAATAAACAATTACAAAACAAAACCAAGAAAATATACTTTAGGCATATCCAAAAACATGTGCATAAGCATAGATAAAACATAAACCTAAACGAGAGCAAAGGATCAAAAAAATGAAAAAAAAAAGAAGAAAGCAAAGTGACAACAAGAGAGAATAAAGCAACCAAAATAAAAATGAGAAACGAGAACGCAAAACACAACACAAAGGATAGAAGAGAATGAAAGTGAAAAAGAAAGCAAGAATATATTTATATATAAGGGCCCAAACATAAAAGCAAAAATAAATACAAAGATTGATGAACAAGTGCATAATGAGTTGAATACATTGTTTTCCTCTTTTATGAGCTTAAATGAAAAATCTTCTACAAAGAGTGTTGAACTTGGTGCTTCCCCTAGTTCGGCACTTGTCTTTGTCCCTTTGGCTAGTTGTTCTCCTTCTATTTATATAGACCGAGATTGGGATGTGGACGACCAGCTCAAGGTTGACTCGCATGCGCCTTATTAGTCGTTTGCTTTGTCATGTTTCTTTATGTGATTGCATGTGTGTAATGTGATCCCCCGTGATGTTTCGTTTGATGTATCTTTCTCTCTTTTTGTGCATTCCTCTATATGTATCTACATTCTTCTCTATGTCATAAGCATTTTTCATTTGTCTTGTGCTTTCCTTTTGGGGATGACACAAGGCGTCAAGACATTTAGGTCTCTTCCATATTGACCCAAAATCTTTCCTTTATCTTTTCATTTTTCTTATGTTTTCCTTTTGGGGATTATACAAGGTGTCGAGACATTTAGACCTCTCTTTCATGTTAACTCAAGATTTTTTTTTGTTTTCACTCTCTTTGTGTCATTCTTTCTATTCCATGAGTATTTTGGGAATGATGACATTTTGAGCTCTCT
Organism: Sequoia sempervirens; assembly: GCA_007258455.2. Lineage (NCBI taxonomy): Eukaryota > Viridiplantae > Streptophyta > Pinopsida > Cupressales > Cupressaceae > Sequoia > Sequoia sempervirens. The sequence goes on from VDFB02014184.1 coordinate 85,427, forward strand.
AAAAACATTGTAGCAAAGACATATTGACCCCAAATCCATAGATCCCTTATGTATTTTTGGGGGAAACCCTTCCTTCCTATTTCATGGCGTGGATTTATTTCGGAAACATATGACTTGGGATTGGGTTTTCCAAGGAAAGCTCTCATGTCTTAGGACAAAACATTGGCTACTTTAAAGCAATTTCTCACAATAATGGTGTTAGTAACCACTTTAAAGTGGGGGCATACATCGATGACATCTTTTGGCATATTTCATGGCGTGATTTTATTTTTTCTTGTGACATGTCCTCTTCTTGGTGATGTCATTGGGTTTGATGTCCTCTAACAGTGTAATATTTCTAAGGATACGATCTCCCTTAGTGGCATGATGCAAAACAAGAGGCATCCCATAAGTGGTGATCTGATACTCTTTGACTTGTCCTCTCTTGGAGACATTAGGCATGATGTTCCCTAAGAAGAAAGTCCCTTTTAAAAAAAAATTACAGACATGATATTCAAAAGCATACAAAAAGCATTACATTATGGTGCCTTATCAAAGTTGTCAGGAGGATAACTTCGGTATGGTTGGCCACCTCATTGGGATAACTAACCCAATGGATGGACTAAGGTTCCACTACCCTAGAGTGAGCAACATTTGTTACGGGCAAACAACCCCATTCCACATGGTGTTGGGATGGTTGTGCATGATCCTCTATTTTTCTTGTCCTTTGATAGGGTATGACTATGTACCTTTGTTATTGTTGCATACTTAAGTTTCTTGAATGTCTACTTTAGAGTGATTTTTTCACAGGGGGGAAACTCTCACTAAAGTGGGGGGAAATGTAGCATCAAGAAAAGTAACCCTTTTTCACACTTAATTTGGGAATAATTAATATAAAATTAACCTAATAATTCCTTGATTTAGTGTTGTAATGTGTTGTACACATTCACATTGAATCTAGGGCCCTTTTTAATAGATTGTACTTAAATTGTACCTTATTTAGGGTGTTGTAAAGTGTTGTATTACACTTGCACACTTCTCTAGGGTTTCATTAATTAATTGTGGTTAATTGGAGCTTAATTGGCCCTTTAATTCAAATTCAAGCCCTCTTAATTGCATTTTTTTAAGGATCTATCCTGAAACCTTTTTTTTTTTTTTTATTCAAGGGGTAAATGCTTTTGACCGGAGCTATCAACCGGATACAACCATTCAACAATACTTTTGAACCTTGGTGGCAAGAACAACAATGCCACCTATAAACCATCACACCATGCCAATACCAGCGATCTATCCTGAAACCTAATAATGATATTGCATGACATTTAATTTGGAAATTTTGAGGTCCTAGAAAATGGTATGAGGACCCATTCACCTTTAGTGGAGAATGGGTCCTCTCCACATAGGACACCCCTTTCTTGGTATTTTTGAAATGGGTTTTTAATGTTATTTCATCCCCCTAAAGCATGGTTCTAGAAAGTTATGCTAGGACCCATTCTCATTTCATGGCAAATGGGTCCTCCTCACATAGGAAACCCCTTTTTGAATTTAATTGTGGCAGGATTATAATGATTTTCAATTCTAGATCTGATGTTAGCTTGGATTATTTGAATTTCGGGGTCAATTCTTAGATTTAGTATAAATATAAGGTTAATTCACATAGTTTTACCTAAGATTTATTATCCAAGCATCCTAAGAGACCTAGCAAGTTCAAATGATCATAAGAATAAATTCACAAGAGCATCGTAGAGCATTTCAAAGGCATTCAAAGACAGATTAGTGAAGTTTTATTATAGCAATTCAAGGTCATTTCATCATGTCAAAGGCATAGCTCATTCAATCATGTTGTTGAGCTAAAATTGTTGATGTAGCATTGAGGATCTATTTGTAAGCATTGTTTCACATATAATTTGAAGATCAAGATCTACATTCTTCATGTCCAATTCATGTTAGTTTGCAGATTTACATTCCAAGACAACTTCCAAGGTATCAACATTTCATTGTTTCATGTTCATGCTTCAATTTCATTGTTTCATCATTCAGTTTAATTACCTAAAAGGGGTTTGACTTAGGAAAACCACTATTCACTAAAAATAAACAATTGTTTCTCCTCTTGAATGTGTTTTTGTAGGTTCATAGGTCAAAGATCAAGTGGAGAACAAGATTGGAGCAAAATTGTCAAAGTTGTCAAGTTGCAAAATTATCATTCATATTTCCAGAACACGAAAACAAGGCTATAGAATTTGTTTCAGGTTTGCAGGAGCTAATCATCAAGGATTTCAAAGTGCAGACATCAGGAAACAAAACCCAAATCTTAGTTTCAAAAACCCTAATAGGGACCCATTTTCCAATAAAGGAGAATGAGTCCTTTGTGACCTAAAAACATTCTTCTTGCAACAAGTTACTCACCATTTTAGCTTATCAAAACTTCCCTTATTGTTGCTATAATATTTAGGATTGATTTCTTATTATTATTTGCACCATATCATACACACAATTACATGTTTTATAGGAAATTTTAGTGGTTCATCATTTTGATCAATTCGTTTTGATGCAAATCCCCCTACTTTTTTTATTAAATATAATGGCTTTGAAAAAAATTTGGTTCCTCATCTAGTTTACCAAGTCTATCTTCCCCTTTTTTTGATGTAACTTCTCAATCAAATTTTGATAAGATTTGTTTCTGAAGTTGTATAAAACATACCAAGTGTGGGATTTCCTAAGCAGTTTTAACTAACACTCCACCACTTGTGACTACAACTATTTTTAGTGAAACATCTTCTCAGACCATGACTGTAGGTCTTGAAGAAATTTCTTCTCCTCTTCCCCCTTGGCTAGCATTCTAGACACCTAAACTAAAGAAGCAAGTCATCTCTCTAGATGACTCTAACTTTGGTTAGTTGGTGCCAATAAAGACAAAATCTATGAAGAAGCTAAAGACTCTTTCAAGGGTGCTAGTAGATAAGGCTAGCTACAAATATGCAGAGGTTACACAACTTCCTCATGGTAAATCTATTGAAGAAATTGACATTTCATAATATTTAATCACAAGGGTTGAGCTAGGTAAGAGTACTCATGAAAGTGAAAAAAGAGGATGCACAATCAACATTGGCTTCTCTTATTGAGAATTATGATAAGGAGAAGAAGATAAAGGATCAAATAAATCCATAGTTGAATAATTAACTTTAGTTCTTCATAAGATTACTCAATCTTTAGAGTTTTTTGAGCCTATGGCCACAAGTATTGAGGATCTTGTGATTCAAAAATCTAAGAAGAAACATACGTGAGGCAAAGCAATTGGGGAATATCTTGTCCAAAAATGTTGGCACAAGGAACCAAAATCTTGAAATCATTTGTTGACGGAATTGGTAATAAAGAAAGTGTTAAGATAGAACTAGGTAAAACCATTGATACATTTTTTCAAGGTCTACAGGAAATGGAAAATACTCTCAAGGCTTGGAAAAAAATGAAAGAACTCAAGCCGGATGTGCTAGTGGAGAGTGGGATAATTCCCAAAAAAGATATTTTCATTGATATAAGGGAAACAATGAGTCATAAGATAAGTTTCATCAGTGATTTAATCAAAGACTTGTATGAAGCTCAAGAGATCAGTGAAGATAAACATTTAGACCTTGTCACTAGAATCAAAGATCTTCCTTGCCAATTATTTGGTGACAATCAAAAAATCCTTCCCTCTAACACTGTTGTCTGAGAATTTACATCAATGATGTAGAAGGAATTTGAAGATGAATCTCTCTCAATAGCTTCAATTGACAAATTCATGAACATTCATCTCACATTGGATAACCTTAAAGTAGTTTTAGAAAGGCACTGAAAATCTTACATCACCATCAAGGACTTGATTATGCGAGTACTTGCTATCTCTAGACATACATTAGGACCTAATGAATCAGAAGTCCAAGCGGCCATGAAGAAATATGAAGACTTCTTGGAGAAAGATGGTGAAGAATAAATGGGCATGCCTTTGCCACACTTAAATTATTTTCAGAATTTTTTCTTTATGTAATTAGTTAATGAAATTTTACATGTTTTTTATACATATGTAATTGCATGTAAAAACAAAGAAGTCCTAAATTAAATTGAACTCTACTATTGAATAAGCCAATTTAGTTAAAGCTTTCCTAGGTTAGCTCTCAGCTCTCCTCTATATATATGAGGCATTTTCTTTGTATTATGGACCTTTTATCTTTTGAAGCGAACCAATGCCCATTTGAAAAACATATTGAAACTTTGTGTTTAATGTGCATATCAAATTTCAATCAATAAAAGAGGTGAATTTTGCATCCAACTTTTGTTTTGGATATTCTTTGTTATGAGAGAGATTGTTCTTATGTCCTTTTCAATACATTTTCTTGCAATTGATTGATTAAGTGGTGTTATATCTTATATTTGAAAGGGAATTCAAATATGATCTTGATAGTCTTTGTGCTACATCATTATATTTGGAGTTCATGTTCTAGTGTGTGAGCTTTGCTACTAATTCAGAGACTTTGGGTTGTGGGTTATTTACAATGTTTTGTGGATCTTTTGGTGGCGTATGTTGAGGTCTTTGAGCTGCAACCTGTTTCACTCTTTATTTTTAAGAATCATCATTGGAAACAACAAAAGTCTTTGAGCTTTTGTGGGTGTTCTAGCTACGAAACTCACTAGTATCGCTTTGGTTACTCTTACATTTAATCAAGTTGAATATTGGTTATTACTGCTCATAATAATACTTTGAAGAGAATTACATATCGTAGTACTATTGTTGTAAGAGGAAAACATCTTTTCTAAAATAAGAGAAAAGGATGAATGTAACACCATGGATGAATTTAGTGTATATAATCTAGGTTAATTTCTAATTGTTTTAGTGAGCAGTAAGAAGGGAGCCCCCCCTTTTAGAGAGGAAAGATCTAAATCTCATTATAGTTGTGGTTGAAATTTTACCATTTTGTAATTAATTAAGTGATTACAAAATATTCACCCAACAACTCCAAACCCCTTTTACACATGCCTCCCGATCTCCAATACCTACTCCACCATAATTAAATTATTCCAATTTCTCCTAATATTAAAATGATATTGGATTACATTTTAGTTATTTAAAGACCCTTAATATGCATGCACATGATAAGATATTGCTTAAGAGATAAATATCTCAAACATATCCTTATTTAAATTTGAATTTTCATATTAAGAGGTTGCTTTTAAGTCACAAATTTGATAAAAGAAAATATTTTTTAAAAAACCTAAAATATTATTTAAAATTAAAATTATCTTAAATTTTAATTAGTAACTAACTTAAATGTAAAAACATACTAGACAACCCAACCACAATGATTAAAAAAAAAAAAAAAAAGACTTAACAAACATCAAAATTGAATCATGTTAGATGCCTCTAATCTATAAACATTGAGCAAAGAAAATATTTTCCACTTTCTTTAAGATAAAAAAAATTATCACATAATATATTGTCATAAAGATGAATGCATGATTTATTTAGATTTGTTTTAAATTGCATGGCTTATTTAGATTGAAAATTTATTTTTTAACAAGATTGGAAAAATAATTTATCTTGAAATTACAAAAAAAAATTGTTGCAATTCTGAATTTAAATAATTTGTTGCATAAGCATTTCTTGTTACTTTTCTGTTACTTTTCTATTTGAAGATTTTAAATATAAATAAAAATAAATATAACATAGTTCATGCATCTAAACGACCAAGACAATCCAAAAATAGAAAATCAAATGAATTTAAGGAGCATTATCTTGCCAAATTTAGCATTTGATACTAATTATAGCTTCTCCCATTTATTTTGCTCGAGTTGTGATCACCTAAACTAAGTAGCAAGATGAATTTGTTTTAGGTGCCTTGAGGTTTTCAAATCTAGAGGTTTGATCCATCAATATTATTCTGCATTGATTTTCTTTTGCATTGCTACAATTTGAGTCCTTCCACTGCATTTAAGTTCACTTGTATTAAGATATTAAATCTAGTTCTTCTTATTGTGTTACAGAGGCGATGGAGAAGTCATGTGATAGTTTATGGAAATGGGGCAATGCTCACAAGAAGATGACATTTCCCAAAACCAATTCAACGTCTAATCCTTGAGGATTAACATGCTTCAATGTTATTGTTGGCATTCTTTTCCAATATAATTATCTTAGTAATAGTCCTTAGATTATGAATTTTGGCTTCACCAATTTTCTCATTGATAAAATCTTGCATCCCTTAAAATGTTTAGGTTACATATCTTCTCACTACAAGCATGTGGTACCACTATTTGGAAAATTGTTTGGAGTAATGGAAACCTATCGCGATTTTTTTGTTATAGAAGGTATCTCGGTCCTAATTTCACATGTAAAACTGCATTTCTCAATTAGGGGAAAGGACCCAGTACTTGAGCACATTCTAATAGTTGTGATAGCATTTTTTTATATAATGTCCAATATTTTTAACAATATTGGACCAATAGTTGTGACTTTAAAGTTGTTAGTGTTGATGATGACTACCCATAATTAAATGAAATGTATTCTTTAGATCTAAAAAGCAAAAAATCATGTGATGCCACATCAGCACCCAATAAAATATGATGTAGATGCACAAGTATTGGTATCACTTTTTTGGGGGCCTTTTTGGAAACCTTGGCAAAAAGAATGATGATGTGGCATCATATTTCATGATGTGGCCCTAAAACCTTAGTTATAAGTAGGGGACTTTCCAAGTAAGATGTTAAAAATTGGGATCGATTTGAATTTCCATGTAGGAGTGTGAAGTTAGGGTGCTCAACTACTTTGTCCTCTCCCCTATATTTGCTACATATTTGAGGTTGGTTTTTAGATCCAAAGACTTAGAAGAATCCATTAAAAATCACTAGAATATGAGACATTCCACGTTTCCAACATAAGGAATAAAATATATACCTTTGCAAGGCACGAGCTAGTTTTCCTTAAAAATGCATGTCTTAGATATGATAACATTATGCCCCATCCCCTCATACAATGTCATAATGATGAGATAATCTCACAGACTAATGTTTAGCTCCATATTGTTACCACTATCATCACATGGCCTCATACGGTGGGAGTTTCAAATTACGATGGAATATTGATGGGGCCACGTACAGCAACATTTTAAAAAAAATATGTTTTGGAAATCTAAAAAGTGCAACATTTTTTTAGAAAAAAAATTCATTGAAACTGAGGGAGCTCACAAGGGAGTTGCATCTATGTTTGGAGAAAGAACTAGGAGAGAGGACTCAGTAGTTGTGCACCTTAACTTTGCACTTCTAATTATCCTATGTGGAAATTTCAAATCACTCCCATTTTTTTACAACTTACTTGGCAAGTCCCCTGCTTATAACTTTCGTTTTAGGACCACATCATCAAATATGATGCCACATCAGCATGCTTTTTGTTGAGGTGTCCAAAAATTCCCAAAAAAAAGTGAGACCAATACTTGTCCATTCACATCATGGGTAGTTGAGTGCTGATGTGACAAGATGTGATTGGTTGCTTTTTAGATCAAAGGAATACATTTTGTTTAATTATGGCACTAACTCATTTGAATGCAAAAATACAACAAAAATTTCTGATGAAATATGTATAATTTGATGTATTGTTGAGTGCTTGTAAAATTTGATGTGTAATTTTCAAATTTTTAAAAGTTTATCCTCGATGTTTGTCAAAATTTTGACGAACCTGGGTTTCGTCTAAATTTCAACTAGCAGTTTCATCAAAATTTTGACAAACATGAAAAATAAGAAAAAAATCAAATTGTGGCCGACATAAAGAAAAGTGGGTTCGCTAATTTATTGCGACAATGTTTTGATATACTTGCAAATTTTCTCTACTTGAGATAGTTTGTGGAGAACTAAGGGAAATTTTCTTTAGAAAAATTAGAAAAAATTCAAGAAGATATTGCCAGGTTGAGGGTAGTCATTGTCTTTTTGCAAAATCCAGTTGTGAAAGATTTGTAGTTCCAAGTTTGAAAATAATATTTTAAAGCAACATGTCATCAGATTTCATTTTTAGAGGTTTAGGGTTTTGAGAATTTCATGTCCAAATATTGTTGTGTGGAATCACCATAAGATCACAACCAAGGAATAGATTCTTGTGACTATAATTATGTGATCCATAACTCTATTGGTCATGTGGCATAGTTGTGCTATAAAAAATATAGGATGCATTCATGTGTGACCCAAGTTTAATGTGGCTATGTTGTGATAGAAATGGAGGCACTCATATAATGTAGTTAATTTAGGTTGTATAATGTAGGTGTCAATTATCATTGGGTGCATTCATGTTTTCTCAATTTTAATAGGTTACAATGTAATTATAGCATGATCCAAGAGTGATTACCTCTTGCTAAAATAAAGAGCCTATAACTCTAGTTGATATGTAGAGTGGTTTTGTTATATCAATTATGTACTGCATTCAAGCACAACTCATGTTTAATGGGATATTCTAGAAAGTGATCAAGATTTTCTAAACCTTATGAATGTTACTTAAAAGTGTATAGCTTAAACTACAAACCAAGTTTGTTACATACTTGAAGCAATCTTGGTTTACCACAAACTATAGTAATGTGATCTACTAATAACCATTATGGAAAATATTAAAGAAACACCCATGCTATATAGGATACATTTCCCTGATCAGGTTTACATACCTTAATGATCAAACACAAGCTTCCCACACACTCTAGGATACAATCCAAGATCATACCACAACCCAGTCAAGACAACTAATTTGCTGACCCAAGATTTAAGGTTGTTTTTTAATACCAACAGAAGCATTGGTAAGAGCATGATTAGGGTACAAACCTTAGGCCTCCATAGAAACATAAACAATAACTCTAGTAGATTAGTGAGGTTGCAATACCAGAAATATTGAGATATTGTAGCCAATAACAAGCACACTATGTAGTTTAGTGACATTTGTAAGTGCAATCTACGGTAAGAAGAATGACAGTCACTTGAGATGTGATAGTCAAAAAGAGGCTGAGTAGTGACAAGATAATAAAGCTCAAACCTTGCATAGTAAAGTGGAGATTTTAACAGTGAGTTTCCTTACCCCCTTGTTGACGTTAAGGGTTTTTCAAATGCTTTTGGTAGTGTTAGACAAGGAAAATTCAATCAGGGAATGACTGTCCAAATGAAGTAACAAGGGTAATCATAGGTTCAATGTTTCTTCTTAGCCATTGTATAATGGAGGTAGTGGATTGCATGTTTGAATAGTTTTTTGAGACTCATCAAAGATGGGAGAATAGTGAATAATACCTTGTGGACTGTGAAGTAGTGTCAATAAGGTTGAAGGATCTTAAGATCTACAATACCATGAAACAATGAGTCCCTTGTAGTAAGTAGGCAGTCTATAGGGCATAGTTTGATTTATAGAAGGATGCTCATGAAAGGAATCTTCAAGTGATAGTGAGTGAGTTGTTTGAGATTGCAGTTGAGGGTGCAATACCCAGTCTTAAAGGAAGTTATCAAAGCAGTAAATGTGCAAGAAAATCAAATCGTACACAACAAACAATTCACAATGTTATCTTGCATAATGCCTTGAGTTTGAAGATAAAAATATCATTGTATCTTGATGACCTTAATGGTCAATCACTGGAAACCATGATTTTAAAACATGTTATTGTGCTTATGGAGGCAACACTTAAGTAAGGCAGGAGTGGTGGTTTGAATAATAAGTATGAAAACTCTGCTTTATATGCATACTATACCTAGCTTAAGACAATGTTCTTAGAAGAGATTGAAGGTGGATTATGGAACTCAAGGGTTACCCATGAAAAGGATTAAAGCAAAGACTGAGATCTATTTAAAAGCCACAGTCATGAAGATATTAAAGATGTCACATGCAAAACCCTAGTAGCTGGAGTAATGAATACAGTACCAAAGAGGATAGTGTGTTGGGGCGGATTTAGGAGATCTCCACATTATCTAATTACAGGACACATCATTTATTTATTTATTTAATTAAAATAAATCATCCTAAACCCTATATAGGATACATTGATACTTCAAAAGCCTCTGAAGGAATTTGAGATTATGTAAATATATGTCAAATAAATACCTAGATTACAAATAGTAGCAGGAACAATGTAAGATTTGTTGAGCAGAGCAGCAATGAGATAAGCAGCAATGAATCATATGCCTCCTCTGACGCACATCTCCTCACTGTTATTTTTCATTCTTTACTGAAACACTTCTCCATTTTGGCAGTCTATGCTTGAAAATAATTTATTGACAAAGGTTTTAGAGTATGTTTATTAAAATGAAAACTCCATTCTGGTGGACTACGCCTGAAAATAAGATTTTGACAAAAAATTTAGGGTATGTTTATTAAAGTTTTAGAGTATTTTGGCAGGCTATATTCTTGATTCCTTAAATAATTTATTCAAATGGATTGTGACTAAATAAATGACTAACTATTTAGTCATTTTTATTTGTGTGAGTAAATAATTTTTAATCAACAACCAAACTAGTAATTTATTTACTCATTTATAGCTGAGTTGCAAAAAATGAGCAAAATTTAGTCATTTTTAGTTGTTGTGACTAAACGTTTTAGTCACCTAGTCATTTATTTTCCAAATTATACTATTGTGTGCTTCCTTGTGCGATTAGGGCTCTCTCAATGTTGAGGGTCGTAGGGATAAGCTCATCATAAGAAGTGACACATTGCATCTTTAACTAAAAGGATAAATCTGTATTGACATTAGTAATAATGATTCTGACTTGTTGCTCCTTAGGAATGGGTCACTTGCGCTTACTAGCTCGCTACCTCCATCATTGTAGGAAGTTTATGATCAAGTTAAATATTTTGATTTTAGGAGTTTTGGAATTAGAATTTTAAAGTATTTTTTAGGGTCATTAATTTTAGACTATCTTCTCTTTTGCAGGGGTGGTTGCATGCCAAATTTTTTTGGTGTAAAATATCAGAATTATTAGATTTTGATACCTGTCTATGAATAAAAATTATTGGAGTGTGAGTTTGATATTTTTTGAAGATCATCTAAATAGTCAAGCTTGGTAAAGAAAAATTATGTCAGATAATATTAGTCCAGAACAAAATGAAGAGACACTTGATAGATTGTGCGCTAGATTTAAAAGAAAGGGTGATGGGAAATGTTATTGTCCTTGCAATAATTGCAAGGGCTTAAAGACGAGATGAATTTTAATCACAACAACTGAGAAACATTGTAGGCATGGTCATGTTGAAGGGGCATGATTATCATTCATTGGTAAGTTGTTCATTATATGTGTTTATATTGATTGAATTTGGTAAATTTTATATCGCTTTTAATATTTATATATATATATATATATATATATATATATAGTATATAGGCAATCACTTGATCATGATCATGGTTTATTTTTTTTCTATCATTATTATAAAGGTGGGGCAAATCCCAGGGGCACATGATATGGATTATCACGCCCAAAAGAATGTGGTTGTTTTGCAAACGGATCTAACACATGGAGTCAGGAATATCAAAATGAAATTAATGATCCTATGGGAAGAAGATGATCATGTGCAAGAAAACATAGTTGAAGATGATGGCACAAATACATTGATCCATGACACATTTAGTGGCAAAGCCGATCATGATGATTGAGATGACTTTGATGATGTTCATGATTTACCTGTACTTGAGAAGGAATACGACCCCCTTTATGAAGGCTCCCAAACAACTCTTCTCTCTCTGTTGTATTGTTGCTATTGAACTTGAAGGTTATGAATGGTTTATTAAACACACGAATCTCACGGATGTTAAGGTATGTCATATATGTCATCTTTTTCCATCTATTTTAATTGTTGTTAGTTCATCACTAGTAAATAAAGGATGAAATATGTTCCATTAATATTCTTTATATTAACAAATTATTTTTTGTTGTAGATTGATTGTTGAATTTTTGTTACCACCATCAAATATTTTACCTCGCTCATACCAAGATTTATCTAGCATTATGAAATATATCAGAATGAAGTATCAAGCAATAGATGCATGTCCCAATGATCATATTATATATCATAAACAACATGAATTTGCAACAAAATTCTTGGAATTTTATATCAGTAGATATCAAACAGATCAACTAACAAAAAAGGTACCTCGCAAAGTTCTTTGTTATATTCTCATTATTCCACGTATGCAAAGATTATTTAGGTGTGAAAGCTTAGTGCAATTTATAGATTACTATGCATGGAATAGAAGTGGAGATAACATTCTTCGAAATCCTATAGATGGTTCTACATTTAGGGAAATGGAGGAAAAATGGTCACACTTTAAAGAAGAACCTCATAATTTTGGGCTTTGATTAGGAGCAGATTGTGTCAATCCATTTGGAGAGTTGAGATCTATTTACTCGGTGTAGCCTATTTTTGTTATCAACAATAACAGTCCTCCATGGATGTCAATAAAGAGGGAGCACATAATGTTGTCAATGATTGTTCTAGGTATTTGCTTACATCAATTTTCTTTAATGTAGTAGCATCTCATTTGTCTTATTTGTTGCATAATGACATATTTTTTTCATTCAAGTCATGTACATTAATTTATATATATTGTAGTAAAATGGTTATAATAATTATGTAATGTTTATGTTCATTCAACTAGGTAAGTACCAAGTTAAAGATATGAATGTATATATCAAACCTCTTATCGACGAGTTACTAAAGTTATGGAATGGCTTCACTATGTATGACGTCTCTAGACCAATAGGAAAAAGACAATTTCAATTCCATGCAATGCTTGTATGGACAATTCATGATGCCCCAAGGCTAACACATTTTTGTGGTATGTTATAACGTTCGACTGTACTTTAACAATATTTAGTTTTATGAAGTAGATATCATGCATGGTTTTAAAATAATCTATTCATTATATATAATTATAAAAATTGACATATTTAATCCAATTATATATGATTTTGCAGGTCTTCAAACAAAGGGAAAATTTGCATATCCAATTTTTGGTCGAAAGATGAAATCTCATCGTTCAACAAGTTTAGGAAAGCGGGTGTTTGATGAGTATAGGCACTTCCTCCATAGAAATCATAAGTATCGAACTACTAAAAAATATATTTTCAATGGGAAAGAAGAGACTACATCAAAACTATGAAGAATGACACCTCGCCTATGGAAGTTGGAATATAATAGAATTAATCATCAAGGTTATACATCAAATCAAATTGTTTATCTATCATATATGATATGTTTTGAATTTATATGTTTATATTGTATTGTGTTTACTCATGTTGTAATTGAAAATGATTGTTGTTGTTAAATTTTTTAACTTATATGCTTTATGAAGGTCGTCAAGGCATTAATGGTTGGCTTCCACAGGGACTAAAAAGTTGTCCCAGACAATTTAGTAGGTTGCCCTACTATGAGTAGCTACAAATTGTGCATTTGCTTGATACAATGCATATCGGAAAGAATATAATAGAAACATTATGGAAAATATTGGATGGAAGGCATGACAAAGAAAAAATTGTCAAAATTTGTAGTGACATTCAGGAAGCCAATCATGCAATGAAAAATGTCATTCAATTAAATAGCGATGGAGACCAAATTAATATAAGTTGCCTTCCTTGGTTAATTGTTTTTTGATACAGTTGGTCGAGAGTGGGATGCACTACATTTGTATGCCGCAAACAATCTTGATTGGAAGATAGTATGGATTGAACAATGTCAACAATCTAGTCGTGCATTAACATGGGAAGGTGTGGCTTCATTGGTTAAAGAAGCTCATCGTAATGGAGATTCCAATGTTATACAAAGGGAAATTGATTTAGCATATGGTTTAAGAGATAAACAGGTACGTATAAATATATTAATCACCCATATTATTTAATTATTTTAATTTATATTGATGTATATATATGTTGAGATTGTTTTCTTTGTATGCATTCAACCAAGAATAAATATGTTTATCAACTGATGATATTGCAATAATTTTTACATGTTTGACATATTGTAGGTGAAACACCACAAGGCTATGTGGCGCAATGGTCATAAATTTCAAATCAAAATGTTGGATTACATGAAGAAAACTTGTGATTTTGGTATAACTGCAATCTTTTAGGTGACTAATGTTTCATCTAGAAGCGGCATACATCTAGAAGTCTTAGAAAATCGATACTATGGGATTTTGGATGATATACTTGAGTGTGACTTTAAGTCCTTCAGATTAATTTTGTTCACCATCCTATGGTACAGGCTACAATTGAATGAAAATGATCTTGCATGAACTATTATTGAACATGATAATGAATTTACCATGGTTAATACAAGGTCGATCGAGTGAGCTGGAAATGAACCCTATGTTCTTCCAAGCCAACGTGAGTAGGTATTTTACTCAGAGGTTCTAGGTAAACCAGGTTGGTCATTTGTTGTTAGACATGATCCAAGAGGAAGGTCGGTAAAGTATAATGTGGTGGAAGAAGAAGATATTGAAGAACTAGAAGATGATGTAGATGATGATCAGGATCAATAGTTAGTTGATGATGTCCCTAACAAAGATGTCAAAGAGGAGGAACTAGATCATGATGATGTATGAGTTAATGTTCATGAAGATGATATCTATGTGAATGATGAAATTATCGAAACTAATATCAATGATGATGATGATGATATGACCAATCCTTACAATGTTAAATCTGTATCGAATGATACAAACAAAGAGTTGGATGAAGAAGAAGATAAATGACATTGAAATGTATGAGTTATGTGATTATATTATCTATTTGAAATTAATTTCTTGATAGAATTATATTTGAATTATGTGGTTACATAATTAATTCATGATGTTTTTAATTTTTATGCCATTACATAATTAATTTAATGATGTACTTTTTAATGTTTGAAAGGTCAAAAAATTAAAACATTTCAATAGTGATGTTAACAACCTTGAAATTAGTGTGTTTTATGTTTCATGTGATCATAAAAGATTAAAAAGTTAGTTGTAGAGGTGGTTGTTCAGTGGTTGACATGTAAATTTCTTTAAAAGGCATAAAGTGATCATTGTAATGGATGTTAATGGTTGAGGATTTAAAATACAAGCTCTTGACATTCAAAAATCTGTGTTTTTCTTAAAAATTTATATATTTTTCCTGTTATGTAGCATTGTACGGTCACATGCAGCCATATTGTGATGTGAAATCAATTCTAGGTCATGAAGATATGTGTTATCTTTGATTTGAATCTAATTTGAGGGATTAAGGCGTTGATTTGAGTTAAAAAGCTTCATTTCTTTGCATACAGCCCGGTTACCCTGTTTTTGAGGGTTTTGTAGTTTAAACACGATATAAAGGGGCTCTTACACTTTTTGTGATTACTGTAGCTTGTGTAAGAAGCCCCATGGATGCTGTTGTAATTGTAGGATGCATGAATAGGGCGTAGGATGAGAAATCAAGAAGGTATAGTTGTTGTCCTCAAGAGTTTTGTGAAGAAAAGCATGTGAAATGAGAGGTTCAAGCCTAGGTTTCAACAAAATATATATGGGAGATCTGATTTTATGAATTTTTATCCATGTGTAGACCTAATGGATGGTTTCTGAACACTGAATATAAATGATACACACACACACACACATATATATATGTATTTTTAAATGTAAATGTAAATGCAATTATTAGATGCTCTCCTAGAACAATAAATGCAACATATCATTAAATAAATCTATATCTATGTATATAAATGTGTATTTCTAAATGCAAGTGTAAATTCTCTCCCTCATACCCCCTCTACCTCTCTCAAGTCTCTCTCTCTCCCTCACTCACTCCTATGTCTCTCCACTTTACCCTTAGCCCTCTACCCTTAACCCTTAAATCCTTAAACCCTTAAACCCTCTATCCTCTATCTCTCTTCCACTCCCTCCCTTCCTCTATCAAGACTCTCCCTCCTACCCCCTCTCCCTCTGTCAAGTCTCTCTCATTACTCCCTTTATCTCTCTCCCCTCTACCCTTAATCCTAAACCATACACCCTGATGGAACTTCAAAGTTTTGTTCTCTGTGTTCTCTTTTATCCTGCCTTATGTCTCTGGTGGTCTATGGTGTTTTGGAAAAGCCTAAGGTTGGGGTTTTACCTTTTTCTTCATGTAAAACCCTAGTGTTTATCTTACGCCTTGAGTGGGATCTATTTGGCCATTACTTTTTGGATGGTTTTAAAACATCTTAAGTACCATCGCTTCATCTAGGCCTGGCCCCCTTTTGTTTATCATTTTATTCCCTTCGCTTAACTTTATTCTTCTAAGTCTTGGATGGTCTCTTGCTCCCTCATTTAAATGACATCTTTTGTCATTGTTTGTCATTGGCCTAGTGATTTCCCCTTAGTCCTTTAATAAATGTTTAATTTTGCAAAGGGACGAGTTCGTATGGCCGTAGATCAATCATCATTTGATCGCAGCCATTCCTTCCCATCTTGCAATGACCCCACCACACTGTCTTGGTTGATTGTGATATCACGGGAAAGCACCACGTGTCTCATTCGTTGATGTTGAAGGGATGATAAAATACTTTGATGCATCTATTTTATTTTAATGCATTATGCAATAGGTTACTAAAGTGTTTATGAGATGCACGTGCTTCAAGTCAACGCAGATGTGATAATCTCAATAGGAAAGGTGCTCGATGGTTAAATACAAAGTTGGAGACTTTGTTGGATGAAGTGGATTTCTGATGGTTGAAGATCCACGATTTCCTCCTATCGCGTGATCAGAAGTTGCGAGGTCTTTATCGATTGCGATATCGCGGGCGAATGCCACATGGATTTTGTTGGCAACACATAGTATGGTGGGCCCCTTGTTAACACGATGGAGATTGTGTCAATTTGATTTGAAGGAATCCATTCGATGATCTAACCAAGGTAAAGGATTTATGGCTAATATTTGAATCTGCATAAAATGCGATTGGACTTGTCCGTGCAACGCGCGAGTAAGCTTTAATGGTGGGCATGATGAACAAGAGGATTCTCCAAGAAATTGTTGTTGTAACAAATTTTTGGAATGTCACAAAGCAGTCCAATTTGTTGGTGACATGTGTGCTTTTTGGCCCAATGCTTGTTTTCTCCTTCATTTCTATAAGAAGGATTTCAAGGCCAGAAGTAAGGGTTAGCAAGTAAGATTTTGGTTGAGTCTAGGTGAAGTGAAGAGAAAAATTGTAAAGTTTGATGGTTTTAGGGAAAATGCAATTTAGGTTTTGAGTCATTATGTTGTAAGTGTTGAATTCATGGGGATCTGATGTTTTATGATAGTATTGACATATGAATTGAATTGATTAATTCAAACTCATGTCTCTCCATTGTACAAACATATATGAATTGTGAATAAGATGATCAAGGGTTATCTCATTCATCTCACTATTGTGGTGTGTATGATTCTTGTTTTAGCTTTAATTCAAGGAATTAATTAAAATGATTGAATGGGATTGTAGATGGATATGTTTTGTATAAGGATTTGATAAGTAGTATTGTGTTAGAATACATTTTGATGAAATTGTAAGGCAATGTACTCAAGGATCTTATATGTTATGTGCTAAATTTGTCATAAACCCTTAGAAATTTATGAATTTAACTCCTCCAATGGATATATGGCACTGATATAAGTTGTATTAATTTGTATGGTTTAGTATTTGTATGTTTTTACCTAGAGCTTGCTACAAATTATAAATCAATGACTATCTTATATTGTGAGATGTGTTTTAGTTATCTCATGCTCCAAATAGTTGATATTATTGATGAACAACAAATTCTATTCGGTATTATCCTATTATGTTGAGCTATTAAATAAGATTATCTGTTGTTGTTAATGTTGTTTCTGATAATGGTGCAAAGGTTGTAAACACATTAATGGATCACCCTCCTAGGTCTTGTAGAGCCCATAGTGTAGGAGGTCTTTAAAATCCTCATCAATTGGTCCAGGTCCTTCGAG